>CAWUFW010033655.1:0-12063 GCA_963921515.1 Calotriton arnoldi
ACGCACACATGTCAGTGAAGTCACGCAACAGCAGGACACACCCCAGTGTAACAAACATGGCGTAGCACACAGCGGCGGCAACACCAACTAGGAGAAGCAGGGCTCCTTCGGGAAGAGGAACGCCAGTACCACACTGAAACACCCATACCACCCTGCACATATGAACAAGACATATAAAACGGAACACCAAAGAGCCCGGGGACCGACAACAGGTGGCCCAAGAATAACATTCACACACAAGGCCCAAGGCAGCGCGGAAAGGCAGCCTGCCGCCCACACAAGGGAGAGCAGACAGCACTGAATGACCTTCCATTCCAACTCCGAAACCACAGCCCTACGAAAGAAGCCGGTGAATACAGCCATTGTCCAAGAAAAGACCAACACAGGCATGCCGAGGAGACCGACCACAGGGCAGATAGCGCATATCACAGAAGCACACAACGGACGGGGAAGAAAAAAGAAAACACTCCCTCATGTCGGCCACATGCAAGTTAATTGGAAGGAGTCACACATCACTGACCTTGAACTGTCTGAGAAGCATGTGGGATGAGGGCCCGTGTCCTCCAAACAAGCCAACAGAACACAAGTCCTGTCTCCCTACGACTACACAGAGCTCACAGCAACCTCGGAGCGTGCACATTGCAGACTGCACACACAGCCGGAGCACGCCACCACAACGCACCGCTGCAAAATGGCAACCGCAACACACCTACCCAACTACGCCGGACAGGTCAATCTGTACAAAACCAACCTGAAACATATATTGGGATGCGATCTCCTGTCCCTGCTGAACGTAAGTTACCGACTGACTTACCGCATCACATTGTTCAGCTGCGTCATGCCCGTCTTCTACTGTCGGAGGTGTCCCTACCAGCATCCCGTGGAGATGTGCCTCTCCAACCCGGCATGTCTAAAGGCGGACCTGCTACCACTACTCCTCCCTCTGGACGCACACGACAGGGCCTGCTCTGCCTATGGGGGCATGGCGTATGTGGCCAACATCGCACCCGCACTGAAATGGGACCACTGTGCCTCCACACGACGGATCATCGAGAACAGCTACATCGAATGTCACCCAGCATGCCCCATCATGGTCCTCCAAGGGACAACTTACGAACAACACCTTGAGAGCCACCATCCGCTACATTGGCTGGCAAACATGTACACCACCAATGACATGGAAGCCCTGCTGGACGGCATCGCATACCTGACAACCTGTAAATTCGTCGGACCACAACGCAGGTTCACCGATTGACCTATGATGTGCAACCCCGCACTCATGCTTAGCTTCCGCACGGACTGGCCAGTCACCACCACAACAGCCATACCAAACGACCGGCAACTGTCACCACACCATCAACGACATCGCCATGACATCGGATATGACCGGGACATGCACACTGTTCCCCATCACATCCAGGAACACCGCATGCATCGTGGGAGGCAGTGGCATGGGGTCTGTGTATCGCACCCACATGGACGGAACTGCACGAACAACCAGGACACGACATGGATCCAGCGCACATGGACACACACACCGCTCAGTGGACATGAATAGGTCGCCTGGAGTCTGTGGGTGCTGCACCCCTCCCACCCCCGCCCCGGGAATCCCATACCAGGACCTTTGCATGGAAGACAAGTGCATACAACAACAACACGACCCCAGTGACTGTGACATGTCCAGTAACCACCACATTGCAACAACAAGTGGCACGCCGCTGCATGCACGCAAGCCCATGCCCTGATGTCATCTCACATGCACGCGTGCATGAGGAACAACCGCAGCAAACCTGTCACATGGAACTGAGATGGACTGTGCCCATGATGCCAAGCGGTCTGGTAGGCTACATGTATACCGTCTGTGTCAAAGTCCGCAGCTCCGCAGCTATACGTAAATGTACATTAGCACAGCCTTGGCCAAGCAGATGTAACTCTGAAGCCCACATCCCACATGCAACAGCCAGTCACATGTAACCCCACACCCTATCCCATTTGAAATCATGCTCAGTATATCCTCAACATGTATTCCGCTGCCAGTAGTGTCCACTATACTGCATCACAGAGGACAGAAGACTCAATATAATGTTTGAAACCAAAACTGTCTCCGCTGACTCATTTCACAAGTACGAATGAGAGAGGATGAGAGAATGTGAAGTACACGGCAGTCGTGACATGACCATGTAGTCCACTGGTATTGGATGTCAACGCAAATGAGTAGCACAACTGTGGAAGACACACATGTGTCGTGTGAAGTCGTATGGACGCAGTGCTCAGGTGGGTGGGTGTGACGGGTAGATGCGCACATGCCAAGTTGGAGCACGCCGTGTTGGGAGGGGTCATGAACAGTACACCACCGCTTCCCTGGGCATTGTGAGAGGACACCTGTCGGGGGAGTGAACACGTGTGTGCACAGCAGCCGGGCACACGTACAAAGCGGTACCAGGCGCACCTCAGCCCACCCTCTGTGGACAAGCTGGATCCTGTTGTGCGCCCGCCATGCCCCTTGACAAGGCACACACAGCCCCAGTCGACCAGGTGTAACCCCAACATAGTCAATCCGCACAGGCGATACAGGGCACGGGATGGCAGTGGAGCATGGTGTGTGAGAGGTCTCCTCGCGCTCCTCCTGGTCATATCACGCAGGCAATAGAACCTCAACGTCTAGCATGGCACAAGTCAAATGGAAGTGTAGGGGGGACGCACCACAGCACGAGCAGCACTGACGTCACGGGAGGTGGCTCGCACCATCCCATCCATTGCCCATTATACCAACCACGCCACATGCCATTGCGACTAAGTGCAAGCGCGTGCGCCACCACCCCCGAGCCCTCCCCAGAGAGGCCAAAGAGTGAATGTGTGGGCCATCAGTCACAGACGGACGCGGCCTGGCCGCAAGGGCAGCCACAGCCACTGGGTGTCGCAGGTGGCGGATCCGGAAGGCGAAGACTGTGATGCATAGTCCATGCAGGCCGGGTCTCCATTTGGGGCACCACGCAGGTGGACGGCGTCCCGCAACACATCATACCCTGAGACAGCCCACTCGTGCAACTGGACCCACACATACACTCCTTGCCCTCTCTGGTGCGAGCTTGGGGCTGCCTGTGCAAGCGCTAGCCTCGCAGGTGCACATGCATATTGGGGAGCGAGGGGAGGACATGAGGGCTGGGGCGAAGATGACTGTATCACTGTCAGTGAGTACAAGGGATGACCCAGATGTGGAAAGGAAGAGACGTGTCCCGTGTGTACTGCAACTAGTCGCCAATCCAACTACCCCCATGTCCGGAATGTAAGCCCGCACCTAGGCCCGCCCATCCGCCACATCGAATATACCACCAGCACGACAACCTTCCCATTCGAAACACTGACTGGGGGTGGCGACCAGTGAACAATCATGTGTAGCCTACCCACGCGTACATGTGGGCCCTCCATGATCCATGTCACCTGCGGCAAAGTCATGACATGCGCAATGAGGTAAGTGAGGAGAGCTGTCCGCCCCACGCACAGAAGGTGCATCAGCTCCACAGACCCAGCAGCGAGTCCAGCAGGGGTCACATGTGCAGGGGCAGCTGTGCCTGGTGTGAAGGCACATGCATATAGACAGCACATCGACCAATGTGTAGTCTGCCCACATCTACAGTCCATCATCATGCGGACATAGGAATTGAACACAGGGCAACACATCTTAGTTGGTGCACCCACCGTGACCAACAATGCGCAATCATCGACGTACCCGCCCTGTGCATGGCCCCCCACCCAACGGAGGCACATCCAGTGCCACCATCCCACACACACAAGCCTTCCACGGAACATGCTGTGTCCAATGGTCAGTACAGAGTCAGCGCCCATCTGGTGGATCCTGAACAGGAGACACATGCACACACATGCCAGCTCCCACTATGTACGTCTGCCACCTGGCACGTGCAATGTAACCTCTCACCTGTGACGTGTGACTGCAAGCACACAGCCGTCTTGGCATGGGGCTGTCAATGTGGACACCTGTCAATGTTTCGGGAGGTGTGATCCGTACAGTGCTGTACATAGGGTGCAGTGCTGACACACTACTACTGTCTCATATCCCCTCGTGCCACAGGTCCCACTTGTTTTGGCCGCTCAGCCTGTGCCCACATCGTCGTCGTCGTGTGCCATACTCATCCAGCCTCGGAAGCAGTTCCATGCTCAGCAGACATTCATGTTGCCGTGGCGTTGCCGCTTGACGAATATGCAGTCAGTCCCCATCAGCACGCCCCGCAAGTCATTGGGGCCTAGATCCCCATGTGCATGCACATGGCAGTGGTTTGTATCACTTGCCATTGCCATTGTTGGGAGACCTGTGTAAGTGTATTGTGGCCGTGCCGTCCCAGCTTGACAGCTGGGCTGTGGCTCATGTGCTTGCTCAGTCATGTCAGTGATGTGTATGCGAAATTGCTATGTGTTGTGTTGCTTTGACATGTGTCCTCTGCCATTTTCCCTAGGCGGAGACCGAACATTGACCGCCCATACCAATTGCTGGCGGACATGGACGATACAGAGGTTATTAGGAAGTTTCGGCTGGACAGGCCAACCCTGCATCGACTGTGTGCCATGTTAGAACCCCATCTCCGTCCCCGCAGGGTGTATCCGACTGCTGTCACCCCCACGGCTAAGGTGATGGCCGCCATGCATTTCTTCGCCACTGGGTCATTCCAGCACACAGTGGGCAGTGGAGGAGGGATGTCCCAGCCCATGTTCAGCAAGGTGCTGAGGGATGTACTGGCAGCCATGATGCTGTACCGAAACAGGTACATCCGCTTCCCCAGGGCTCGTGAATTGGCGGCAGTGAAGGGTGCATTCTATGCCCTTGGCAGAATCCCACACGTCGTTGGAGCCATTGACTGCACACATGTTGGCCTTGTTCCACCACAGGCCACTGAGCACCTGTACCGCAACAGGAAGCACACGCACTCCCTGAATGTGCAAGTGGTGTGCCTTGCGGACATGGTGATCACCCACGTGTGTGCAAAGTTCCCAGGCTCGGCCCATGACGCACACATAATGCGCAACAGCATCTTGCCACGACTGATGTCCAATCTGCAACAGGATCGTGGCTGTATTGTCGGTGAGTATGTGGAGTTGTGTAGCGTGCTGGTTGTGCGATGCTGTCCCCTGTCCAGTTGGAATAGCAACGGTTCTCTGTGTCCCTCACACCCAGGTGACTCTGCGTACCCGAATGGGGCATGGCTGCTCAGTCCATTGAGGAATCCTCGCACCCCAGCAGACGATCGCTACAATGAGGCACATGGGAGGACCAGACGTGTGGTCGAGCGTACCTTTGGCCTCCTCAAGTCCAGGTTCAGGTGCCTGGACCGCACCGAGGGTGCGCTGGCGTACTCCCCACAGAAGGTGTGCCAGATAGTGGTGGCGTGCTGCATGCTGCACAATCTGGCCATTCGGAAGCAGATCCCCCTCATCGTGGATGACGGAGAGTCAACCAGGGCCCCAGCCCGCAGACCAGGACAGCTCGAGTGAGGAGGACAGCGGAGAGGAGGAAGCTGGGAATGTGCGGCAGCAGCTCATCGCCCGCTACTTCACTTGACGGTGAGTGTCCATGTACGACGGCTGATGTGGCTGTATCTGTGCAGGTGTGTGTGTGCTGTGTCAGGGTGGCCGTTTGTTCACTGCGTGCTGTGTGTCAACGCTCCATGGCCAGGGTAGTATGCCACTGTTGGTGGCTGTGGCATTGTGCCCTATTGCTCTGTGCGATGTGTGTACATTGCTTGTAGTTGTTGACATGTACTGTGTGATGGGTGTGTGACACACTCATTGAATGTGCTCCTGTTCTGTCTCCCACCCCTAGGTCCCTACAGGCCCTCCGGATTCCATTGCCATGCCACGCATCAGGTGCCTTTCCGCCCAAGGTGGCCGTTGTATTCCGTACAAATAAAACACAGGGCACAAACAGCAGTTTGTGTAAGAGGTGCATTTATTTCAAACTGTGACATGTGATTGTGTGTAAGGTGATGACAAAAGTGGTGCGTGCAGTGACAATGAGCTGTCGGTCATGGCTGCGTGATGCTCAGGGTGTACCCACTGGTTCTATGTCCATAGTCCAACACACACATGCCATCCAGATGGCTGTGTGGAGTGGGATCGTAGTCCAAGTCAATGCAGTGGGTGGTCAAGGAAGGCTGGCTGGCTGCCTCACTTGCGTCTGGAGCGTGCGTAGTCCTCCCGGGAGATCTGTTTGTACTTCGGACGGCCCCTTCCACGTTTGGGAGGGGGTGTGTGGTGGCGAGCTGCTGGTGGGGGGTGAGGTGTGCTCACTGGCTGTGGACGCAGGGGTACTGGACACTGCTGCTCGACCCTGCGCCCCGGCAGGTGGTGGCGGTGGTGGAGCTGCTGTCCCTGGCTGTGACCTCACCACCAGCTGGCCCATGAGGTCCACGAGTTGACCTATACGGGCGTCCATGGACCTCAGCACCCCCAGCACCTCCCGCGTGTCTGAAGCAGACCTGACCCATTGTTCTTGGGCCTCTTCATAGGCCCCAAGGACTCTGGCCATTTGAGGCAGGGCATGGCTCCCAGGGGAGACTTGCGTTTCCCTGACCCTGCTCCTCCTACCAGTACTGCTGCCACCGGCCTGCCCACTAGCCACATTGCTCACCACGGTCCTCGCTGTGGCTCCCAAGGTGGATCCAGTCGGCCGGGCCACCACCTGCGCTGGGGCTGGTGCCAGCGAAGACGTGGTGGTGGTGGCGGCGGTGGTGGTCGGTGCGGCGATGGTGGCGGTTGCGGCAGTGGTAGTGGCCGCAATGACCGTGGGTGTGGCCGCAATGACCGTGGGTGTGGCCGCAACGACAGTGGCAGCAGGGGGCTGGGAATGTTCAGCAGCCCTGGATGATGGGTTGGTGGGTAGGAGGGGTCCTGGGGAGCGGCTGGGCCCTGCCACACCAGATGGGCCTGCTTGGTGGTCCGTGTCCGAAGAGGAGGACAGATCCTCCACATCCGTGTGTCCTCGTTGGGGGCTTGTAGGCTGGCTGTGCTGGCTGCTGTCTCCATCCCCAGCATCCAGCAGTTCGTCACCTGTGGAGAGAATGAGATTTGTTATTGTGTTGCACCTGGCGAAGTATGTATTTGTCGTCTGACATTAACAGTTCGTGCAATCTCGTACATGGGTTTCCCGGAGGCGTGTGTGTGGCTGTAGCATTTGTAGTTGTGTGTGCTTGGCAATGGGACTGTGTGCTGTGCACATGTGGCATGGGACGGATTGGCCATGCCGATGGGTGTGTTGCTGTGCCCCTACTTATTGTGACTCTGGTGTATGCGGGCTCCTGGCCCATCCTGGGTCTGGTTTGTACTTTGCTGTTGGTGTTCAGATGGGACGCTTAGGAATGCATATGGCAACATGGGGGCCATGCCCCAGATTCGCATTTGGGAGGGAATATGCTTTTGGGGTTCAAATGGAACGCTTAGGAACGCATATGGCAACATGGGGGCCATGCCCCAGATTCGCATTTGGGAGGGAATATGCTTTTGGGGTACATGCTGTGAGCCATGGGTGCCGAACGTGACATGTGTTGTGGCAGCATGACAGTGCATGGTTTGAGGTGTGTGCATGCTTGACATGGCCTGCATATTTGCTGTCTGTTGTGATTACTGGACATGGCATTGGACGCATCGTTATGAGTGAGTGATGGTTGTGTGCCAGCCAACGTATTGCAGTTGTCCCATCTCCTTGGTGTGCGTGCTGCCCTGTGCCATGTGCATCACTGCAGTGCTCGGGGGGTGTGGCCCATGTTGTGTGTTGTTGCTCACAGTGTGTCGTGCGCTTCATTGACTTCTGGCACATGGTTGGTCATGGGCATGTATCTTAGCGTGACTGCTGTATGTGTGGCAGCTGTGCGGATGACATGCCTTTCATGAGACTGGGGCTGACGGATGGGATGGATGGTATGTTGTATGTGCATGGTGTGTCTGTGTGTTTGATGGGTTCAGTGGTGTTCGTGTGCATTTATGTTGTTCCGCTCTGTTGCGTCTAGTGTTGTTTGTCTTACATAGGCGTAGTTGTGGGGTGTGTGGTTGACAGGCAGTAGGGGCTACATGGACAGGACTTCAATGGTGTTTCGGTTGTGTGTGATGAGTTGCACAGTGGCTGCCGTGTGGTACTATATTCAGTGTGGCTTGTGCATGCAGACGTGGCTCCTTGGGTGTTGCTATGTCTGTGATGGGTCATGTGGGGTGTGAGTCTGTGGTTCATGTCCGTGTGCACATTGTTCACTTGTTCGTGACGGTGGGCGGTGCTGCGTGTTCGTCTGCTACGTGACATGTCCCATGTGTTGGTCGTGTTCCGGTCCTCATGCCTCCAGTAATCCAGCCCTGTCCAGTTTCCCACCTGCAGGTTGTTCGGGCGTGCACTGTACTGGATGCCACATGGTTCTAAGCGGGGGTGCTCCATGTTGCAGGTCTGTGGGGGTGGGGGGTGTTGTGGGTCGTGGTGGTGGCTGGACACCCACTGACACCGATTGCTGTGGACCGTGATGTCTACCTTTCGGCTGTCGTTGTGCACTGCGGTGGCTGACACGTGGCTGTGGGGTGTGGGGGATGCTCCTCCTTGCTGTGCTGTGGGACTAGGGGCCTGGTGTGTGTTGTACTTGGGCTGTCCACCCTCCCACCCACTGCACTTTGTGTTCCTGCCACTTACCTGTTACTTGTCGGTTAGTGCAGCTGTGGCGGACACATGGGTGTGGTGGGTGCTCGTTGTGGCGCTTCTGGCATATTTGGGGACCTGTTGGTGGTTACGTGGCTGGCTGAGTGTACACATGTCCCCACGCATCTTACAGTTGTTCTGTTTGGGCTGTGTGTGGTGGTGTCTGTTGCATGTGTGTGTGATGTGTTGTGTATTGTGTGCTGGACATGGGGGTGTTTGTCCCTGGGAGCTGTGGCATGGTGGTAGTGCATGTGAGTACATAGCGGTGTGCTGGTATACATTAGTTTGTACTTACCAGCCTCCACTCCCCCTGCTAATCCGGCGAGGATCTCGGGATGTATGATGACTCGCACCTTCTCCTCCCACGCTTTGAAGGTCTTGAAGAGCGCGGGATTCCCTCCGCCAGTGACGGCTGCCAGCTCTCTGTTCTTGGTCTCCTTCTTCTTGACCAGGCTCTTGACGTCATTCCACCGTTTGTTTATTTCGACTCTGTTCCTGGGCAGGGTCCCGACTGCATTGACCTGGTCTACGATCCGGTTCCACATTCTGTTTCTGGTGGCTAGTGGTGTGTGCTGGACCATGTTCCCATAGATTTGTGGGTGCACCTTGATGATCTCGTCGACCATGACCGTCAGCTCAATGGGCGTGAACTTGGGCATTCTTTGTGGTGCCATGGTGTTTGTGGTGCTGGTGCGGTGTGTGTTGTGTAATGTGCAGGGGGTTTGTGGTGCCGGTGTTTGGTGGTGGTGGTGGTGGTGGTGGTGGTTGTGATGTGTGCGTTTCTGTGGTGTGCTGCTGTCCTTGCTGTGTCACTGTGTCCTCTCCTCTCCTCTCTGGTTTGCAATGTTGCAAGGGGTTGTGGTCTGTGGGAGTGCTGCTTTGTACTTACCTATGTGGGTGTGTCCTCATGGTCTGTTGTTTTCAGGTGTGTTGTGTCTGGGGTTCTGGCCTTTGTAGTTTTTGTTTGTCCGAGGGGGTGTTTTCGGGATGTGTACTGTGCTTGTGTATTTGTGCGTGCCTTGCTGTGTGGACTTGTTGGCCATGTTGTGTGCGATTGGTTTTGTGAGCGGATGGTTTCTGTGCAGGGACGTGGGCGCCATGGCTTCTGCCGTGTCGATTCTCATCGGCGTTGTTTGCGCTGGCGGGCGGTATATTTGTAGTTTTCCCGCGCTCATGGCGGTGCGATCGTAATCTCACGTGCGGTGTGTCGGCCGTGAGGGCGGGCGGTTTTGTGTTGTCGTGCGTGTTTCCGTCCGTGGCGGGCGGTTTGACTCCGACTCGGACGATGGCGGGCGGTATTTTGTGTGATTTTCCGCCGATGGCGGTTTTCGGTTTGTGTAATCGTAATGGCGTGGTCGGTGTTCAGACGGTGTGTGCGGGCGGATTTTTGCCGCTTTCATGCCTGGCGGATTTTTTTACGCCGGGTATCGTAATGGGCCCCTAAACTACCAAAACAACACCCAACTACACCAAAAATGAACAATTAACATCCAAACAAATCTAACTGCACAACTACTAACTCGCCCCTACCCTAAAAGTACTTTGAAAGTCAAATAAAACAAACTTACCTTAACCGACGAAACACAGCTCCCAACCGCGAGGTTCCGTCTTGCAAAAACGAAACAGATAGGCAAAAAAGTGAGAAAAAGGAAAAAAATGGCTGCATAATAAAAATGAAAAAAAGACTGACTCCCCATAGACAAGAATGGAGAAATAATAAAAACATCCCAAAAATGTAATGTATATTATTATTTATTGTAATTCTTTTTACAAATGTTCAGAAAATGTACAAAAAATTGTAAAATATACATTAAATTTTATATTATCCAAAAACAAAAAATATCATATTTAATATATATTAAAATGTTTGTTTGTTTCATGTACTCACCTTCAAAATATAAATTAGAATAAGACTATTGTACATGTACAAACAATATAACAATATTCTATTAGAAAATATATGTTACCAAAATATATTTCGTATAAACAATTGTAAATTATTTAATATATTAAATATTTTTTTCATAAATAATACTAAATAATGAAAAGAAATGTACAAAATATAAATTTGTAAAATACATATTATTTAATTTTACAACAAAAATAAAATTATATAAAATGTATTAAAAAAATTGTAAAAAGAAATGTACTAAAATGTTTACTTTTTCTCATAAACAATTATAAATACAAATCAAAGTGTTTATAATTAAAGAACTAAAAATATATTTACTTTACTATTACATGAATACTTCAGAAAATTTACCATATTTCAAAACTGTTAAAAAGAATGTAAAATATATTTTTTCATTTTTGCAAATGTACATAAAAAAAGATGTTAAAATGTATTATACTTTATAATAAATTCTGAATAATATCAAAATTTCTAAATATTGTCACAAATTATATAACAAAACTAAATAAAAAAATTTAATTGTGAACAAAAAAAACATGTTTGCAAATGAAAATGTTAACAATATAAGCTAACATACGACTCCTTTTTATTTGAATGTACATATAAACTCTTTGTGAAAAACTATATAATAAACAATAAAAATGTACTATTCCTAACTCAAAAACCCAACTAGACTCAGGGAAAATGCTGAATAATAAACCATAATAAATTACTATTCCAACTCCAAAACCAAATAAACTCAAGGAAAGTGCTGGATAATAAACCCCCAAAAATACTATTCCAACTCCACAACCAACTACACTCAGGGAAAGTGCTGGATAATAATATAAAATATTTCAAAACTATGAAAAAAACTAAAATTTAAAAACAATTACATTTTTTAATCAAAATTAAAAATTGAACACACTTTTTTAAAATTTGACCCCAAAAATTTTAAATAACATTTTTTACAAAATAAATGATTAAAAAAGACAATTATTAAAAAAATTATTATTAAAGATTTGAGATACCCTTCTCACAAAAATAAAAAAATATAAATATTAAATTCTAAATCACAATTAAAAATTTTAAATTTTAAAATTCACAATTATACAAATTTTAAAAAAATTGAAACTAAAAAAATAAAAAACAATAAAAAATTATGTAAAAAAATATAAAAATAAACCGTTCATATATTTAATTAATTTTTTTTAATAAAATATCTTGCACAATTTACATCAAAATATTAGCACCCAAAAAATCCCAAATTTTCAAAAATTTTAAATTTCAATCTGTTTTCTGTCTAAATTATGTATATCTTTCAATAATTTTTTTATTAAAATGTATATTTTAACCAACATTCCTAATTACTCCCCCACCCTTATCCACTCCTAAATTTTTACATAAAATGTAAAAAATATGAAAAAAATTTAAATAAATATGTTTAAGGGGTCGATTACGATGGCGGTCTGAAAAGCATGCCGACCGC
>CAWUFW010033656.1:0-12062 GCA_963921515.1 Calotriton arnoldi
AGGTGTTACAGGGATCGTCAGCTGCGTATGCAGGCAGCAGCATTGTTGCGTCTACCAGCAAGGACACATAAACATTTGGCATGTCCCACACTGGGAAAATTTGGCCTTTTACCTTTTAACGAAATTCCAAATTAAGACCTTTTGACCTGCATGGCTTTCAGATGCTTGTAGTTGTTCGGACTATATAAACGGACACTTTAGAGCCAATGCTTGAATGATTTTTTAAAAGAAAACTTTTTTAAAGGGTTTTTTAACGCTTTTTAAACTCTCTTACGAGGTTTTATTATTAGTTGCGTACAAACCTCTACACGCCTTGGTAGTACGCTAGATTTTAGTAATGTCGTCCAGTTGGTTGAGGAGTGGGTGTTATATTTCATATAGGTACCCCGATATAGGTCTAGGTAACATCATAACCCTTCACCTACATTCTCTCCTATACTACATACTTAACGGATTTGAAGGACTGACCTTTTACCTAGTTACAATACTACACACAAGTACGTAGGGTTTTTCCCTGGACTCTGGCCTCATAAATTATGCATGATGATTCTTAGGGGCATATTCTCAAGAACGTGTGATAACCAGCGCAAATTTAGCCCTACTCAACTTTGCATATCGCAGTCCATTGCGGGAAATTAACGCCTTGTTAACCAAGTATTCACAACACGGCGGCCCCATGCAATACTCCCCAGATAACGCGCCAACTGACCGCGTTAGAATCAACGCCACGCCGCAAAAATGCGAAACACCAACGCAAAAAAAAGCTGCAATGAGGCCAATCGCGATACGAAAATCAGCGAAACCCAGCTACAGGCCTGCAATCCACACGCGTCAGGCGGGAACAACCACCATAAAAGCAGAAAAAAACCAGACAAACAAATGCCAAACAACATCGAAGCACAATGGACGTTGCCGGAGCAAGTACGGAGGAGAGCCAGAACCCCACAAGCCCCCCAGAGGACTATCCTGGGACTTCGGGGTCAGGGAAGGGCAAGGACAAGAAGAAGAGGAAGACGAAGTTCAGTCCGCAGGAAAACAGGATCCTGATAACGGAGGTGACAGACACCATCAACAACTGTTCGTCACCTCCACTGTGTCACTGGCAACAAAAAATACATTATGGCAGTCCATCGTGGACAAGGTGAATGCAGTCGGAGTGCTGAAGAGGACAATGGGCGAGGTCAAGAGGCGCTGGAATGATGTCAAGCGCAAAACCAAGCAGAAACTCGCCAACAACCTGAAGGCAGCAATGCAGACTGGAGGTGGGAGCCCAGAGCCACAGGAGGAGCTGGACGACATGGAGGAAATGGTGTCCACAGTCATCAGTGGGGAGACGGTGGCAGGAGTTGGGGGCGTGGACACTGCTCAACAGGACCCGACACAACAGCAACAGGGTGAGTAACCACCAGGGCCTGGGGGGACGGGGGAGATGGGCACAATGGCACACATGCACAATTAAGTTGAGCACATCTGTGGACACACCATGCCCCAGACCACCAACTCCCACCAAGAGACCAACGTACCCCAGTATGCAACATGTCAACACTGTACAAGCACAGAAGTCAGAGGCACACCTCATGAAAGTGATAAGGGGCAGCAAAATCTGAGCTGCAGGGGCGACTCCCCAAAAATGCAGCACACACATCACATACAGAGCACATCTACATTGACAACTATGTGACACAACCCGCAAAACACCTACAACAGAACACAGGACACTACTGGTGCCGCTTGGGTGCAGACACTGGCCAATCACAATTGGCATTGCAGGGATCTGTGCGTTGATAATGTACAAGTACAAACACACATCCGTGATGTTGTCGAAATGTCCACTGTCCCCCACCAAATAGGCAGCTCCTCTCAAACAGCCACAATGTACCCAGTCATGCTGTCTGTATGTAAACATGTACAATGCGACAACATACATGTGGACACATTGTTAAACTGCATCTCCCCTTCAAATTGCAGAGGGAGAATCAACACCTCCTGCAGAGCAGTCCGACCCTCTCTTCTCTGGAGATGAAGAAGACGACCAAAGCTTTGACTCTGACGCCCTCCAACTGCTCGTGGAGAGCCTCCGCAGCCCACTTCCAGGAGCTGGGCAGCCCAGCTGCTACGAGGAGACCCCACCCCCTGCACAGACCACACAGCAGGCAGCTCCCACCACCACTGCTGCCTCCCAGGACCCCCATGGAGAACACATGGCCTTCCAACGCCGTGTTTTGGGGTGCCAGGAGAATCTGGCTGAACAGGTGCGGGTGGGCTTCGACCGCATGGCAGACAAACTAGATGCCATACATGGGTGTCTAAGTCCCATCAGGGACCACTCACGGTCCCTAACGGACACCCACAGTCCGCTCCATGCTCTCCAATGGATCATGGCTGACATCGCTGGAGCCCTGACTCAGAGAATAGTACAACTGTCCAGTCCGAGTGGCTCTAGCAATGTCACACGGGAGTTGGGAAACATGCGGAGGTTAATGGAGACCATGGAGCGGGTGAATGCGGAATGAGCGGCTGCCATGGCTGCACACCAGCAAGAGGTAACTGGGTTCCTCAATGACCTCAGGACCCTCCTCATGGCATTGCTGCCACAAGGCCTGGTGCGGATGCATGCTGCTGCCACCACTCCATCCACATCTCCGCCCCCTGAAGTGTCAGTGTCACACAGTGCGGCAGACCTTCCACCTCCGGCCACTGATGTGTCACTGCCACACAGTGCTGGAGACAGAACACCACCACCCACACGTGAGGCACATGAAACAGCAGAGAACGAAGATGCGGATGATACTGCCCTCGTGGTAAGGAGGACGCAGCAGCATGCATCTCATCCATAGGTCTGGCTTCAGCTTGGTACTGCCCTCTGCATCATCACCTTCCACTGTCCCCCCGATGCACTCTGCGACACTCACCTTGGACCTCGACATGGACTGCCATATGATGTTTGATCGCCATTGACACAGCAATCAGACTGCAGACTGTACTCGTCCTCTTCCTTTGGACTTGTCATTCCCTGGAGGACCCTGGCTGGACCTCCACGGGACAACATCGTCATGTGGGGTTTGCATGGCCCTGTACTGCTCCAGATGCAACACTCCACTGAATGTGCATTAAACATTCATATACACACAGATGTGTCATGTCTATGGTCTTTTAAGTGTGGAAGTATGGATGAATGTGGGCTCACTGGACTCCTCTTACATCCATGTGGCTCATGTCATAGAACAGGGGTGACAGGGTGACACATTGCCCAATGCGGTCCGGGTGGCGCTGATACACGCATGAGTTACTTCCTTGTCCAGCCCAGTACGGAACCATGCCCAGGGCCCCGGGGTCATATACAGACCCTTACGCTGGACTGGCATACGCCAGGCCAGCCCACTCCGCTTACGCTCACAGGGGGGGGACGGCAATGCTACATGTCCCCTGTCTTTCCTGTGGTGATCTGCTGCTCACAGGTCTAGTTGTCAGCATGCCACAGCCACTCCCTCATGGCTGGTTTACACCCACACCACACCCATCCAGCACACGCGTCACGGGACATGTGACCCTGCCAATGAAAAGGGACGGGCGCACGTGCTCGATGCCATTTCCACTCTCTATCTGGGTGCGTCCGTGTGATGTTAATGTAAGCATGAGGGCCTCAGGCCCTGCAACATCACATTCCCCAGGACCGGAGGTGACATGATGGCGTCCGCAACACGATGCCCAATCATACAGGGACCATGACTTTGGGACACAGACTTGGTGGCACCGGATACATTGCGGCCGGCACAGGCACACCGCCACGGGACGGTGACTTTGGGTGCACTGAGGTAGGGGCACCTTAAGTGCTGAGCGGGTGTGCAGCCTGCGATGATGCCCCGTCCCGGCCATCCGGACTGCTCAGGATTTGTGTGCCCTGCTGGACCGCAGTGTAGGCCAGAGCCAGCGTGCAGCGCGGGCCTACCGCCTCGTGGCGTTGCATCCTGGATCACAGAGTTAGTGGCACCTCAAGGGCTGAGCGGGTGTGCAGCCTGCGATGATGCCCGGTGCACTGGTATGTCCTCTGCCATGGCGAAATCAAGACCCAGAATCATATGTGAGACCTGGTGGCCTGCGGTGTGGGGCTGCATGATGTGGAGGGTGTCATGTCCGCGGGCCCCGGGCATGTGGCTTGCAGCGGCACGTGGTGGGCCCTCATTACTACACGCCAAGGGCGGAAGGTGAGCAGTGAGGCCTGGGTGAGCAGGGGCGGGCATGCACCGCTGGGCGGTGGGAGGGGCTGGGGTACATCTGCCTGGGTGCGCAGGGGCGGACAGGCGATGATGTCTTGTGCAATTGTGTGTACTTTGCCATTCATGTCTCTGGACTCTGTTTCAGATGACGGATCTGTTTCAGATGTGTGACCTGGTGAACTGCACTACATACAGGCACGTGGTTGGAGACACACCTGTGGCAGCAGGTGGGCAGTGTGGCCTGGGTGCCCATTGTGGGCACTCTCTCTCCCTGTACATCTCTTCTGTTATCTGTGTCTCACTCCCCCTCTCTCTGTCTTTCTCTCGCTCCCCCTCTCTGTCCATCTTTCTCTCGCTCCCTCTCTCTGTCCGTCTTTCTCTCGCTCCCCCTCTCTGTCCGTCTTTCTCTCGCTCCCCCTCTCTGTCCGTCTTTCTCTCGCTCCCTCTCTCTGTCCATCTTTCTCTCGCTCCCCCTCTCTGTCCATCTTTCTCTCGCTCCCTCTCTTTCTCTCTCTCTCTCCTTCGCTCTCTCTCTGTCCTTTGATGTGCGCAAGACACACCTTCTCATCATGATTTTTGTCTTGCAGGCTGTGACCTACGGATTGTCCCGAGGGGAGCCGCCATGTGTCTTCATTTCTGTTCTGTGTTTCTTTGAATACATTTTCATTTGTTACATCGAAAGTGGATGTGTGATGCTCATCTTTGTGACGGCACATGCATGCCACCAAATGTGATTGTGAGACATCTGGCGGATTATTTGGTACATGTTCCGCATAGTTGATGTGGCATGTCTGTGGCCGGGGGGGGGCCCAGGGGGGGGGGGGTCCTGGGGGTGGTGGCAGTGGGTGTTGTGGCCCTGTTGGGGCTCCGAGCTGCATGATCAGTGGCTCCATGGCATCTGTTGCCCTTCAGGTGTGGCTCTGGGCTGGGCTCCATTTTGTGGTGCAGGCTGTGGTCCGACTTTGCACCAGGTCAGAGCAGGTGTTAGTTTCCTGCTGCTAACGGGCCATATCGCCTGTTTTGTGGTCTTATCGCCAATCTGGCTGCTCGTTGAGAATGTTGCGGAGTGGTGTTTTCGCTGCTTTTTGCACGGGTACGCCTACTCTGCATCTCATTAGCGATAGTTGCGGGGGTCATCTGTGGCGATGTTTTTTGCGGATGCTATCACGGGTAAAATGGTGTTCTAGGCTGTTAACACCAGCTTGTGAATGGTGCGATTAATTTATCGCCACTTTGGCTGCGATAAAGTGCCGCTAACTCGGCGATAAGTCCTTGAGAATATGCCCCTTAGTTTCTTGGAATCACAGCAGGACCATCATCTCCTGCATAATATCTGTGTATAAAGTTCATTCCCGACATCATCCTAAGTCTGACACTGGCACAGCAAGGTAGAACCCCTGGGGATAACTTAGGGTATATAAACACCACATCTTGCTGAGATAGGCAGAGGAGACCAGAACTTCCCGGCCGACACACTGACGCAAGACGCTGAGGTCCCTGCAAGCAGATACTCCAGCTCGCAGTGGTCTGACATCCCTTGCGGGGTGTTCAGCTCGCGACCAGAACGGGGTCCCGCAGTCTCACATCAGGTAATGGGGTTGGCTTTATCCTAGAGGGATTCTTGGCTTTACACCTACTCACATGCTAGGTACATTTAGATACATCTAGTTAGGGCGCATCATAGGAGTACGCATTTTATTGCCATGTATTTTATATACTTGCCTGTAGTTATGATTTTAGCAAAATGGTAGAAACCTACCATCTGTTTACTTTCTTAGTGCTGCTACTCATTTATATATGCTATTGTCTACTGGTGATTTCAGTGCACTTATTTTACGCTAGAATAACGACTGTTCAATAAATATTTATTGAAAACGTCCCAACCGTTTATTCTGTGTATCTCTCTGAGAACAAGTGAGCATGAGTGACTGAGCGAAAAGTAAGTTACTGTTTCCACGGTCCTGAGGGATCAGGGTTGTCATGTTCGATAGTTGCCAAGAACTATTCTCTCCTTGGTAATAGGAGGTTATAGTGGCATTGCGAGCTAGCTGGTACACAGGCCAACATACCCGGTGGGGGTGTCTGGAATCAGTCTGGACACCAGTCCCGCAGTGTATGTTGTCTAAACGCGCAGATCCTATATAGGTCTTATAGGAACTACACGACAATACAAGGTTCTTATGATGTAATCTTATAACGAATTCTAATGCAATCCATTGTTGTTGCGACGTTCATGTACAATATTGAGTTGCATTTTTGCTCTTTGCGATACTGTATTGATGAATTGTGCACAATCTAGGGGCAATAATTCTTATGACTGTCGTTGTTTCTTCCCAGGGACAGAGTCCAGCAAACAAGAATAGAGTCAGTGGATGAATCACAAGTCGCAGGAAAAAAGAGGAAGCTAAAGAGTTGGCGGGGACCGTTATACAGACTACACCGTTCTGATTGGACAGTCTGTTTGTAGTTCTATCCCAGTGTTTCATGGGAAATGTGGTTTATGTTCTCAAAGAAATCAGTTATTTGAAAGGCTGCTGGCAATAAAGTGAACAAAGAAAAGCCTAATCCTCGCCTTCGTGTCCTTAATAGAATTGAAACTTTTCTTTACGATAGCTAGGAAATTTTTCATTCCTGTGCAAACGTGCTTACACATAGGTCTAGGGTGACCAGATGTCCAGGATTTCCCGTACATTGCCGGTTTTTAGAGGACTGTTCCCGTGTCTTGACACTTATTAATTTTGAATACATGTTTTTGGGACAAATGTCAACTCATGTTGCAAAGGAGAATTGAAACGTATGCCTGGTGCCTCTAAAGTCTGAAATAACTTATGTAATTTATCTTTTTGTTTCAGGCGGCACAGGAGGGGATCAGCTGCATGAGCCCAGCAGAGGGGAGAGAGAGTGGGGATGAGTTCAGGGGTGTTCGAGGTGGAGGTCCTGCAATAGCTGATGTTATGTAAGAGTAGCCTTGTAAATGTTTGCCTATGCATATGCATCAGACGCCTAGGGGCATATTTATAATATGTAGGCACTTCTTCAAAAGGCTATGTTTAAATCTGACCTCCTACTGTGCTCCCTGAACGAAAAAAAGAAATTATGTAAGTTATTTCAGAGTTTCAAGGCACCTATAAAAACATGAGCATGTATTTTAATTCTGCTCTCAGGATGAGTTTATATATATATATATATTCACTGAAAAAACCATAGGTTTTAGGGACAGTTATAGTTAGTTGGACATTGCACTCGTACAAAACCCGTGAAATTCCCCCGTTATAGTTAGTCCAGCTAACTATAACTCGCGCCCCGCAATGCACTGCTGATGACGTCACATATTACATCACTCATGACATGGTCAGTGACATCACTGATGACATCACTGATGACATCTCAAATGACATCACTGATGACATCATCCAGTGACTGTGTGTTTCTGTAAAGTTTAAATATTTTTAATATATATAGGAAAAGACGTATTGAAGAATGAGTGGGTGTGTAAGTGTCTGTATGGATGATTTAGTAGGTGCGTGACTGACTCTATAAGTGAGTGATTTAACGTATCTTACTGAATGCATGGGTTAGTGACTAAACTGGGTGAATGTCTGTATCCGTCTGTCTGTTGCTGTGTAAGTGGCTGCATGTGTTTGTGAATAGCTACATGAGTGTCTATATGAGTTATTGAATGCTTGTCTGAGTATCTGTATGGGTGCCTGAGTGTTTGTGTGGGAGGGGTGTGTGCAACTCTGTGCATAGATGTGTGAGTGGGTGATTCACTGGGTGGATGGTTTCAAGAGTGCAACTGTGATAGACTGTATGGGTGGGTAAGTGTGTGTAAGAGTGTGTTAGTGAGTGAATGTATGTCCCAGTGGTACATGTGTGAGTAACTACATATGTGAAAGGCAGTATATATGTGTGTTGGAGTATATAAATAGCTATAAGCGTAGAGTGAGTGATTGTGATAGTGGCTGTATGGATGAGTGTGTGCTTGTATCAGTGATTGTATAAGAGCGTAAGATTGTGCTACTATTTGTATGAGTAAGTGAGCTGGTGTGTGTATAACTGTATAGGTGAGTAAATGGTAGTGTGTTTAATTATTTGCATGACTGACTAGGTGTGTGAGTACCTCTATGGATGAGTGGCGGTGTTTGAGTGTCTATATAGGAGTATGAGTGCATATGATATTCCTGTACTGAGTGACCGTAAGTATGAGTGACTGTACGGGTGAGTGAGTGGATGTGTGCGTAGACTTAAGAATCAGTGAGTGGGTATGTAGGTATTGGTGTTGGAGTGTCTATGGTTTTGCGAATGGCAGTCTGTAATTTAGAGTGGGTGTATCAAAGGTTATATTAGGGTGTGAGGAGGTGCATCAGATTATCACGTGGATGATGTAATCAGTGATGTCATTTGAGATGTCATCAGTGATGTCATCAGTGATGTCACTGACCATGTCATGAGTGATGTAATATGTGACGTCATCAGCAGTGCATTGTGGGGGCGCGAGTTATAGTTAGCTGGACTAACTATAACGGGGGAATTTCACGGGTTTTGTACGAGTGCAATGTCCAACTAACTATAACTGTCCCTAAAACCTATGGTTTTTTCAGTGAATTTCAAAGGTTTTTTAAATGCTAATTTGTAACTATAACGTCCCTGAAACCTATGGTTTTTTCAGTGAATTTCAAAGGTTTTTTAAATGCTAATTTGTAACTATAACATGTCTGAAACCTACAGTTTTTTCAGTGAATTTCAAAGGTTTTGTAAATGACAATTTTTAAATGTATTAATTGTTATATAAATTTTTTCATACTGATTTCCAAATTTTTAGAAACAATTTTTTTACATATTTTATTTTTTAAATTACATTGTAATTACATTATACATTACATTACAAAAATACTTTCTCAGAATGAATTACTTTAGTTTAATTACTTTGCACATAGGCAATAGACTTTTAAGTACAGTAGTTACAGTTGTTGCAATGGGCAACACATTTTCAAACACAATGCAACATTCAGCTCAATGTGAATTTCTAGTTAAATGCAATTAGTTACTTTATGGATTACTTTTCTAACCACATTACTGGATCCTAGATTCAGTCCTGGGACATCTCCTGTAAACAGTTGAGTAAAAGCGTTTTGGTTACAGTCGTGATTTTTAAGGAATATTATTGTACTTTAAAAGTTCACACTTAGAAACTTTTTCTCATAGAATCACCAATGTTATCCTATGGAAGGAAATTCACTTAGAAGTTAAAAACTGTTATCGTTACTTTTTCTTACTCAGTGTTGGATCCTGGATCCAGCACTGGTGCATCTCCTGTAAACAGTTGAAAGAATGCGTTTAAGTCATACAGGCGATTTTTTAGGAATATTTGTAGTTTGTGAAAATCAACACTTTGAAACTTTTCTGCTGAAAACCAGACAATGATATCCTATGGAAGGAAATTCAAGTTACTGGTAAGTACGGTTAAAATTACTTTTCAGGACCAGTACTGGGCTGAAAGATGCAGCACTGAGGTCTCTCCTGATAACAGGTGAGTAAATCGGAATTCGGATTTCGGCTGATTTTAGAGGAATATTTTAAAGTTCCAAAACTCCACACTTAGAAGAATTTCCAAGTGAAACCAGTCAATGTTAGCCTATGGAAGGAAATTCAAGTTACTGGTAAGTACGGTTAAAATTACTTTTCAGGACCAGTACTGGGCTGAAAGATGCATCACTGAGGTCTCTCCTGATAACAGGTGAGTAAATCAGAATTCGGATTTCGGCTGATTTTAGAGGAATATTTGTATGTTTCAAAAATCAACACTTAGAAACTTTTTCAGCAAAAAGCAGGCAATGATATCCTATGGAAGGAAATTCAAGTTACTGGTAAGTACGGTTAAAATTACTTTTGAGGATCAGTACTGGGCTGAAAGATGCAGCACTGAGGTCTCTCCTGATAACAGGTGAGTAAATCGGAATTCGTATTTCGGCTGATTTTAGAGGAATATTTTAAAGTTCCAAAACTCCACACTTAGAAGAATTTCCAAGTGAAACCAGTCAATGTTAGCCTATGAAGGAAATTCAAGTTACCGGTAAGTACGGTTAAAATTACTTTTGAGGATCAGTACTGGGCTGAAAGATGCAGCACTGAGGTCTCTCCTGATAACAGGTGAGTAAATCGGAATTCGTATTTCGGCTGATTTTAGAGGAATATTTCAAAGTTCCAAAACTCCACACTTAGAAGAATTTCCAAGTGAAACCAGTCAATGTTAGCCTATGAAGGAAATTCAAGTTACCGGTAAGTACGGTTAAAATTACTTTTGAGGATCAGTACTGGGCTGAAAGATGCAGCACTGAGGTCTCTCCTGATAACAGGTGAGTAAATCGGAATTCGTATTTCGGCTGATTTTAGAGGAATATTTTAAAGTTCCAAAACTCCACACTTAGAAGAATTTCCAAGTGAAACCAGTCAATGATATCCTATGGAAGGAAATTCAAGTTACTGGTAAGTACGGTTAAAATTACTTTTGAGGATCAGTACTGGGCTGAAAGATGCAGCACTGAGGTCTCTCCTGATAACAGGTGAGTAAATTGGAATTCGTATTTCGGCTGATTTTAGAGGAATATTTTAAAGTTCCAAAACTCCACACTTAGAAGAATTTCCAAGTGAAACCAGTCAATGTTAGCCTATGAAGGAAATTCAAGTTACCGGTAAGTACGGTTAAAATTACTTTTCAGGACCAGTACTGGGCTGAAAGATGCAGCACTGAGGTCTCTCCTGATAACAGGTGAGTAAATCAGAATTCGTATTTCGGCTGATTTTAGAGGAATATTTGCACAATGGTGAAGGGAGGGGGCGGGGCCTGAGGTGACATCTGTGCAAACGCGCCCGTGGCGCGTTTTAAGTTGGGGGATTAAGTCCCCTTGAATCATGAGGGTCCCTACGGGCCAACTAGCCCACCAGGAACCTCCAGTATGCGCCAGGGGGCTGCGTTGCAGAGACATGTACAGAGGCCACACCCCTTTTACACCTCTCTGCAACGCAGCTCTGTGGCGCTTTCTGGACGTACCTGTTGGGCTAGTTGGCCCCCAGGGACCCTCAGGATTGAAGAGGATTTAATTCCCCATCTTAAAACGCGCCACAGGGCCTGTTTGCACACATGTCACCTGAAGCCCCGCCCCCTCCCTTCACCACTGTGCAAACGCGCCCCGTGGCGCGTTTTAAGTCGGGGGATTAACTCCCCTTGAATCCTGAGGGTCCCTGGGGTGCATCTAGCCCACCATATACCTCCAAAAAGCGCCAAAGAGCTGTGTTGCAGAGAGGTGTAAAAGGGGCGTGGCCTCTGTACACCTCTCTGCAAGGCAGCCTCTGGCGCATACTGGAGGTTCCTGGTGGGCTAGTTGGCCCCCAGGGACCCCCAGTATTCAAGGGGAATTCGTTCCCCCTCTGCAAACGCGCCAGGGGGCGCGTTTGCAGTGTGGTGAAGGAAGGGGGCGGGGCCTACGGGCCCGATCGTTTTTTTTTTTTTTCCCCTGAAGGGGGGCTGTGTGGCCCCCCTTCCTTTTTCCTATTTTTAGGCCCTGGGGACACCATCCCCCAGGGCCTTACCCCTTTTTTTTTATTAAAATAAAAAAAAAAACGGGAAGGGGGCCGCGTGGCCCCCCTTACCTGAGCCTGTATTGGCCCCGGGGACCCCATCCCCCAAGGCATGGCCTCTTTTTTTTATTTGGAGGGGGGCTGCGTGGCCCCCCTCCTCAGGCCATTTAAGGCCCCGGGGACCCCATCCCCCGGGGCCGGCCTTGCACTTTAAAAAAAAAAAAAATTTACTTTGGGGAGGGGGCTGCGTGGCCCAGCAATACATGC
>CAWUFW010033657.1:0-12062 GCA_963921515.1 Calotriton arnoldi
ACCACCCTCACCCAGGGGGGCAGGATGCCTACCACTACTACCACCCTTAGCCAGGGTGGCAGGATGCCTACCACTACTACCACCCTTAGCCAGGGGGGCAGGATGCCTACCACTACTACCACCCTTAGCCAGGGGGGGCTGGATGCCTACCACTACTACCACCCTTAGCCAGGGGGGCAGGATGCCTACCACTACTACCACCCTTAGCCAGGGGGGCAGGATGCCTACCACTACTACCACCCTCACCCAGGGGGGGCTGGATGCCTACCACTACTACCACCCTTAGCCAGGGGGGCAGGATGCCTACCACTACTACCACCCTCACCCAGGGGTGGCAGGATGCCTACCACTACTACCACCCTTAGCCAGGGGGGCAGGATGCCTACCACTACTACCACCCTTAGCCAGGGGGGCAGGATGCCTACCACTACTACCACCCTTAGCCAGGGGGGCAGGATGCCTACCACTACTACCACCCTTAGCCAGGGGGGGCTGGATGCCTACCACTACTACCACCCTTAGCCAGGGGGGCAGGATGCCCACCACTACTACCACCCTCACCCAGGGGGGGCTGGATGCCTACCACTACTACCACCCTCACCCAGGGGTGGCAGGATGCCTACCACTACTACCACCCTTAGCCAGGGTGGCAGGATGCCTACCACTACTACCACCCTTAGCCAGGGGGCAGGATGCCTACCACTACTACCACCCTTAGCCAGGGGGGCAGGATGCCCACCACTACTACCACCCTTAGCCAGGGGGGCTGGATGCCTACCACTACTACCACCCTTAGCCAGGGGGGCTGGATGCCTACCACTACTACCACCCCCACTCATAGGATGGACAATGCATGACACAACAAGCACACCACAACCTAGGGAATGCAAGATTAAGACATCCCCCCACCACCATGACAAGCGTGTGTAGGCTGTGTCAAATGCCTACAACACCGAACATGACTTTCAACATACAATGTGACCCCCTAGCACATGTGCCACACATATATGTGTGTGGCACCCACAATGCAAGCAGCCCATGACCATTGTGGCAATGGGGCCTAAACCCCCATCATCACAGTGACCAAAAGGTAAGTGTGGGGTCCATAGCTGAAGCACATTTTGACCATTGTGGCAATGGGGTCTAAACCCCCATCATCACAGTGACCAAAAGGCAAGTGTGGGGTCCATAGCTGAAGCACATTTTGACCATTGTGGCAATGGGGTCTACACCCTCATCATCACAGTGACCAAAAGGTAATTGTTGACAAAGAAAGAGCTGCAACTGCCAAACTGCATGGATCATTCCTGCTCACAGAACCAAAAACTCATCTGTGGCAAAGTAGTGTATGTGTCCCATTGCAACATAAATTGGGGAGCCAAATACTGCAGTGCAAATGAAACATTCCTTTGGCCATGTGCAGACAAACAACACCCATGGGGGCTGAGACCGTCAACAGTCATCAATGACACAATGACAGAAGTGACCATCAGAATGCAGAACCACATATTTGCACCAATGGGCACACAAATGCAGATACCCTGTGGAGACAGCAGATGTGAGGTGAACAGATACCATACCATGGCAGCAATGGGACACACAAACCATGATCACTGTGCTGACCGATGACCTAGGAGTCCCAGGGACAGCAGGGGAAACACACCAAACAACATACAGCCAATGGCACACCCAAGATATGCCAATGCAGTGGTGCAGATGCACAAACACAAACAGGCAGACCAACACTGTCATCATACACAGCAGGTGAGGGGTGGGGGTGCCAGTGTCCCCAGGCAACCACACAACACATGAGGGAGAGCTGAATACCAATCATACAGATGTGCATACACTGCCACACTAAGGTAACTCATGGATCCAAATCCCCTATGTGGGCAAGCAGGCATTGTCAGGTGAGAGGGAGCACAAAACACACATGTCACACAGGCACGTAGGAACAACAACTGACACAGCAAGTCACAGACACACCACAGCACCACCCCCAGGGCCCCCACAATGTGGTGACCCTGGGCTGAATAAAAATACCACTGTGATGACAAAGCTAAATGTCGTTCACACTATGAACCACAGTCAGGTGTCCTGAGCAACAAACTACCATCACACCTACACAAGCACAAATCAATCAGCATGGCCAGTAAGCCAAGGCCAACATGGAGGCAGGGGCCTAGCCGGGCAACAACTCTCATCTGCACACACTCAACACCACACCCCTCGACCTCCAACAATGTGCAGCAGTGAAGTACACATGCACTGGTGACATTGCACATGCACCCATGACTATTCCAGGGTGGTGGGTGGGAACCAAGGTGTAGAAACACATCACACATGGACACTCAACAAGACTCCTGAATGTCTGACACACTGCACACTACGCTGTACATGGACATGACGGCAATACCACACCGACCAATGGGATCCCAGCCACAGTCACACACCAATGAAGAAGCCAAGGTCACCCACAAAGAACACACATAGACAACTTCCAACATTGCAGCTCTGACCCTGAGGAGTGGCAGCAGTCACACACACAACATGTCACAATCACTGAAAGATAACACAAACTGGAAATCACATGACAGGGGCAAACAACAAGTGCCAAGGGGAAACCTGACTGTGACCCATCTGCGTCTGCACACAAACTCAGCCCTGACAGCAAACACACCTATGGGTGACACCCTGATGACCAGTAATGTGCCATGCACCCACATCACAGAGAACACAGGGAGAAGACTTTGGGGGAACATAGCTCAAGTCAGCAAGCATCACAAACAGGTACAACACTAGGGATCACAGCATGCGCAGATGAATGGAAGTGAACACACAGACATGCACATACAACACACACCTTGGGTGCAGGCAATGTCACACGTGTACACACTGCCATGAGGGGACTCCACTCCTGTGTGAGGAAAGCTGTGCCATATGTTGCCTCAGTAGGGCCCCATCATGTCAGCTGAGCACTTGGTCACACAATCAACAATTAGCACCAAATGAGGGCTCCCATCACATCAGCCTGGTCATGGATGTGCCAACGGAATCATCAGCACAGATCCAACACACTTGTATAGCAATGTTGCACTGACTACACGGATGAGTCCCTCCCCATTGATGCCCAAACCTGCATGTCCACTGGAGATGGCAACACGGTCAGGGAAGTAGACAAATGCAACGATGGCAGGCACAACAGATGTGCAGGGGTGGAAGCCACAGATATGAAATTGCCAATGTAAGTAGGAAACCCATTGCCAAATACTGAACACATGACACCCTCAGATGCTGCTATTGATGACATGGATACACCACATGATAGGACACATTCCCCCTGGACCACATGGGTTCCTGCACAGTAACACTTCATAATCATGAGACCAGATATCACCATCACTGCAGCAAGGGCATGGTTAGCTGCACCAACAACATGTACATCTGAAGCATGAGCACTAGAGAAAAGAAAGTTGCTTTATTCAGCATATGTGTTGAGGCCAAACGAAGTCCTGAAAAAAGAGCAAAGGCCAATGGCCAGTCCATTGTCAAAGTTCAAACAGGGTGACACTGGCAGATGTCACCCTACGCATGCCTGCACAATACCAGGGACAATCCACTAGGAGGGGCAACCGGGGGGCAGGCCAGGCACCGCAGGGACAGGATCAGGGCTCACCAGGGGAGTCAGGGAAGGGGTGGTGGGTGCAGGAGAGCCACTGACAACTGCAGTGGAGGTGTCTGACATGGTGTGTGCCGGCACAACTGGGGGGCATGACACAGATGTCGTGGGTGCCGGCACAACTGCAGTGGACCCTGCAGATGGGGTGGACAGGTCCGCCACTGCAGTGCCCAAGTCAGACAGGGCGGTAGTGGACTCCACTGCAGTGCCTACCTCCAGGGGAGGAGAATGGGGAACAGGCAAGGTGGGTTGGACAGAGGGGGGGACACCCTCACCACATCAGTGGCACAGACAAGCGCAGCGGGGGGTGTGGTGCTGGGAGAGCAAGTGGCAGGGGGAGAAGGCCGGAGCATCTTGGGGATGGTATATCTGTGGGTGGGGGAACCTGGGGCAGGGTGTGGTGGGGGCACCTGTGCAGTGGGGGCCTGAGGGATGGAGGACGGAGACCTTGTGCCTGAGCTGCAGGGTGGTGGCGGGGTCTTGCTCTTAGCACTCCGGGGGGACTTGCGGGTGGGGGCCTCAGTCCGTCTGCGCCTGGGGAGGGTGTCCGGGGGCGAGGGGCACTCTGCTCCGTGTGGGTGGGCTTCCTCTTCCCCCGGGATGCTGGAGCAGCTTCATCGGTGGGGAAGAGGCCGAGGTCACAGAGGAAGAGCTGCTGTGACTTTGGGGTTGCAGGTGAGGCAAGGGAGGGTGCTTTGGAGGGAGAGGGAACTGAGGACTGCGCAGTGCATGTGGATGCGTGTGTGTGTTCCAGGGCCCCATCCCCTGTGAGTCTGGCTTCAGTCCCCTGAATGTGCGTGCGTGTGCGTTTTGTCATTGGCGTGTGTGTCAGTGTGCTGGATGTGTGTGTGCTGGTGTGTGCCTGTGCCAGTGTGTGTGTGCCTGGGATGGGTAAGGTGCTGGGGAGTGTGGATGGAGCAGAGGCAGGAGGGGTGAGGGACCGTTTGAGGAGGGACACTGCTGCCGTCAGGGAGGAGTCCATGGACCTATTGCCCCTCTGTAGGTCAGACATGCCCGATGAGATGCCCTCCATGAACGACACCAGCTGAGTCAACAGCGCGGTGTGCGCATGGAGGACACTCAGCATGGCTGTCTGCCCTACATGGAGCTGGCGAAGGAGGTACACAGACTCCTCACTCAGGGCAGCAGGGGACACAGGGGCAGGGGGTGCGGTGCCTGGCCCAAAGGAGACACGCTCCCGGACATGGGAGCCTCCACGGACCTGGGGAATGGGAGCCGATGGGAGGGCGGTGGTGGTGCTGGTGGTGGCGGGGACAGCAACACTAGCTGGGGTGTGGTGGCTGCTGACACCCGCCTCCACAAGGGAGTCATCCTCCGAGTTGCTCTGGTCCTCAGCTGAGGTGGATGCTGCTGAGGACTCCTCGGTGTGGCTCCCCTCGCCCTCCGTGCCACTGGGTCCCTCCGACCACTCCTCGGCTGCTGACCCAGTCTGGCTCTCCGGCTCCTCCTGGTCCGTGGAGCTGTCCCCTTCCGTGGCCGTGGATGTATCTGCAAACAATGGGGAAACAGACAGACATCAGTCACCTGCACCAAACGCACACACCACTGTGAGCACAGCACATTACAGAGCAAGCCCTGGCATCATTAGTTGTACATTGCTAAAAGTGCCCTAATTGAACAGGAGAAGTCAATTGTCAGTCTGATGCCAAGCATGGCACTCACATCCCACATGGCCTTGCACCCATCTGTCTGGTGTCTGTTGGATTGCAACACCCCAGTGTTGACACATGCACCAAGTACACAGTAGTTGGACAGTGCAGAGGACACGGTGTGGACACATCACAGCTCTTGCCACTGAGTCAGTACAGGTTTACGGATGTAAGGGATGCCCAGAGTCAAATAGGAAATGCATGTGATGCATTCCAGCGACAGACACCATGATGCACCCATGTCCTGATAGCCAGCGCCACTATGGTGTGCATGTAGCACATGTCACTCCCCTGCAGGATCACCAATCAGTAGACACATGCCATGGCGGAGGCATGACTGCAAAGTCATACATCACTGTCTCAGTGATGTATGACTTTGCAGCCAGACAACAACACTCTGCACTGTGTCACAATAGTAGGTCATGGGGAATGCAAGTCCTGGAGCTGCACAAGTGCACATGTACATCCCCCCCACAACACATCCTCTTAACCCTCATCTGTCCAGGTCATACCTATTGGACATATGGGAGACCTGTGACACTACCCTCTGAACCTGAGCCCCTCACACTCTGCTGTGCATGGGGAACAGCTGCCTGAACTTCACATTTACATGCCCCAGTCTGCATGGGCAGCTGATCAGACACCTATGTGTCACACAAGTATCGTCTCCTATGGTCACATCTCCAGTGGCATGCTGAGCCCCTACCAAGAAACTCCACAGCAGTCCTGGCGACTAATCCACAGCACACTGACACAGAGGCAGACACCTGAGGGGTCAAATCACTGTGCACAATGTGTCCTCTGATACACGGGAGTGGGAGTACAGAGTGTATTGTATGGCCTGGAGTAGGCATGACTGTCCAGCCCCACATGAATGAGGGATGAGCCCTGGACTGTAGGCAGCTGGCTAAGTATGTGTGACACACGTCATATACATACTCCTGGGGCCCAAACATTGTTCCCACCCGCAGCATGGGTGTGTGCCAGGTACCCCAGCCACATGTGGTGGATCAGCTCAGCAATTGGACCACAGATCAAAGTAACACGCTGAATACATGTCAGAATACAGGCATTGTGTAAGCAATGGACCCACCCATGATGCCCACCACAGAGTCAGGGAAACAGATGCTGTCTCCCACCTTGAGTCAAGCAAACTGCAAGGACACAGTCCTAAGTGACAGAATTCCCTGCATGTAAGGGCCACACCTGGGTATCAGATGAGGAGTGGGCAGTGCACAATAGAGGGACATGGCTCCTGGACAACATGACTGCTGTACTGTGGCAGTTCAACCTGGCCCGAGGAGGGCACATAACATGTTAGACAGAGTACACAGTGCAGTCTTTGACTCACCCCCTCCTTGCTGCTCTCTGGCCTTCAGCTGCCCATCCAGGTCTGGAAAGACCACCGCCAGGATCCTGAGCATGTGGGGGGTCAGGGTCCGTGTTCCGCCCCTCCTGCGAGGAGGCGACAGCTTCAGCTGGACCCGTGCAATCCTCCGGGTCCAGCCCCGAAGGTCCTGCCACCTCTTTTGGCAGTTGCGGATCCGGCGCTTGTAGACCCCCACGGACCGGACAGCCCGGACGATGTCCTTCCATATCTCATGCTTCCGATGGGCAGAAGCCTGTCAGGATGACAAAGTGATAAGGCCATTACTACACATGCAACATATCCGTGCATGACACAGTTGCATATACATGTCGCAATCACAGGGGCACATGGTGTACCCAGGCAGTGCACGGCTGCCCATGGACAGTTTTCCAGAAGTCACTACATGGTATCATAGCATGGGGAGTAAAACCCTGTTCAGAAGCACTGTCACTGCACCATACCTGTCCAGTGCAAGTCACTACACACTATGGGGGGTGACAACTACTCAGTGAGCCTGCTAGCCAGTGGTGTGCTGACTCTCAGCCTTGCTAGTCAGACAAAATGCACATTCAGAAAGGCAGTGCACAGAACACTCACCTGCTCCCCTGGTGTCCCATACAGCTTGCTGTACTGTGGAAGTGAGGCTGTCCAGCAGGGCCTGGTTCTCTTCAAGGCTGAAGGCTGGGGCTCTCTCCACAGTACGTGCCATTGCAGGGTCCAGAGGGGCAGAGACAGCAGCAGTGCAGTGGCAGATGTCGTCCTGGAGCATGTAGTGCAGGCAAGTGGGCTCTCAGGGGAACATGCAGCAATATATATGTGCTGGAGAGGCAGATACTGTCCCTTGTGTCCAAAGTGATAGGTCCAAGTCGTTTGCATCTTCTGAATCTGGCCAATCCATGGAATAGCAGCACCAAAACACGCCCACAGCATCCTTCAAAATTTCAACTTCATGACATACATGATTTTGCAACATTGTTGTGGGTGACCAACTGATTTTCCAGCAACCGACTCGTTCGAATATTCGAAAACGCGTCCGTTGCCAGGCAAGCCCATTGTCAATGGGTGCGCACCGATCGGTCCATTGAGGTACAACGCGCACAGGGGTACAACGCGTACCCGCACACATTGAATGCAATGGGCCGGCCGGAGGGCACCGATCGGTCCATTGCAGTACAACGCGCACAGGGGTACAACGCGTACCCGCACATTGAATGCAATGGGCCGGCCGGAGGCACCGATCGGTCCATTGCAGTACAACGCGCACAGGGGTACAACGCGTACCCGCACACATTGAATGCAATGGGCCGGCCGGAGGGCACCGATCGGTCCATTGCAGTACAACGCGCACAGGGGTACAACGCGTACCCGCGCACATTGAATGCAATGGGCCGGCCCGGAGGCACCGATCGGTCCATTGCAGTACAGCAGCGACACAGGGGTACAACGCGTACCCGCGCACATTGAATGCAATGGGCCGGCCGGAGGCACCGATGGAGTCCATTGCGGTACAACGCGCACAGGGGTACAACGCGTACCCGCACACATTGAATGCAATGGGCCGGCCCGGAGAGCGCCGATCGGTCCATTGCAGTACAACGCGCACAGGGGTACAACGCGTACCCGCATTGAATGCAATGGGCGGCGGGCACCGATCGGTCATTGCAGTACCCGCGCACAGGGTACACGCGTGCCCACAGTGAATGCAATGGGCGGCCGGAGCACCGGTCGGTCCATTGCAGTACAACACAGGTACTCCGCCATTATTGGGCGGCGGCCCGATGGTCCATTGCAGTACCGCACAGGGTACAACGCGTGCCCGCACACATTGAATGCAATGCGGCCGAGGCGTCGGTCCATTGCAGTACGCGCCGGGGTACAACGCGTACCCGCACCTTGAATGCAATGGGCCGGCCGGAGGCACCGGTCGGTCCATTGCAGTACACTGTACTTTGGGGAATTTGTAGCGTACCGCACACGGTAATGCGGGCCGGCCGGAGGCTGGTCGATCCCATTGCAGTACAACAGCCAGCACAGGGGGTACAACGCGTACCCGCACATTGAAAGCAATGGGCCGGCCGGAGGCACCGATCGGTCCATTGCAGTACAACGCGCACAGGGTACAACGCGTACCCGCACACATTGAATGCAATGGGCCGGCCGGAGGCACCGATCGGTCCATTGCAGTACACGCGAAGGGGTACAACGCGTACCGCACATTGAATGCAATGGGCGGCCGGATGCCGATCGGTCCATTGCAGTATACTCACAGGGTACAGCGTACCAGCAACATTGAAAGCAATGGGCCGGCCGGAGGCACCGGTCGGTCCATTGCTGTTCAACGCATCACTGTACATGTGACTGGCATATGTCAGCATGCCTGTCTCAGATGGACATATGCCAGCCACAGATAGCTCCCAGGGAGTGAGGGGCACACCTACATCACGACAGCCTGTCCAAACCTTATCATAAGGCATGTAAGGCTGCATTTCCTTTGTGTGTATGTTGGTGTACATGTTGTCCTGTGGGTGTCACCTGTGGGCAGCCACCCCAGGCTGTGCACGTGTTAATGGGGACAGGATCCTGGGTGTTACGTGTACGTGACCACTGTGATGTGCAACTGTTCATATCTGTGCATGTGCCATGGTCACATTTCACAGTGGTGTTTGTGTATGTCATGTCACATACCCCGTGAGTCCCATGTGGGACGGTATGTTTGAGCCAGGGTGTCCCAGTGGCACAATAGTGATGGCCCTCCACAGTCTTTGTGCATGTAGTGTTTACAATGTCTCTGATTTCATGTGCACAATGGGAGACAGTCTCCACATCCACGTTGTGTGTGCATGGACTCTGATGTTGTGCGTGTGTGTCACAGACGTCCATGGCTCTCCTGCCATGGCAAGTGTGGCCACTACCTGTGGGGGTCATGTTTGTTTTGTTGTGGTGTACACATGATACTCCAGGTGATGCCAGTGTCCATGTGGCATTACAGGGTCCCTGGGAATGTGCCTGTCGTTGAGCTGTGGTGCCTGGGGCACATCTGTCCTCACATGTCACTGGGGGTGACTGTGACACAGCATCATGATATCCAATGGGCCAACCTGGGACAAATTGATGCCACCTGTAGGACCGTGTTGACAGATGTTGGCCATGTATGTACCATACATGTCGTTCCGGTACTGCACACTTCATGTAGTTGTGCCTCATGATGATGTATGTTGGGATCTTGAGTGTGTTCAATGCCGCATATGTGGGGTGACTGACGATCTTGCTTACTTCTCCTCTGCACTGCAGGGCTCCTGCTGTCCATCGGCCATTCCCAGACCTGGCAACGATGGTGGAGCGGGACAGCATCCGACGGTACCGCTTCACCAGGCAGCTGATTGAGGATTTGGCAGTGCAGTTGTCCCCACATTTGCAGCCTGGCCGGCCGTATCCTACAGCGCTGACCCCCAAGGTGAAGGTGATGGCAGCCCTACACTTCTTTGCCACCGGTACCTTCCAACATACTGTGGCGTCTGCTGGTGGGATGTCACAGACCATGTTCAGCCGTGTGCTCCGCGATTTCTTGGCGGCAATGTTGCTCTTCCTGAACCGGTACATCTATTTCCTAGACTGCGACGACTCACTGACGTGAAGAGTGACTTTTATGCCCTGGGGAGGATGCCGCATGTCATTGGCTCCATTGATGGGACACATGTGGCTTTGGTACCACCACAGGCCCAGGAGCAGGCCTACAGGAACCACAAGCACTACCACTCGGTCAATGCACTGGTGGTGTGTCTTGCAGACATGACCATCACACACGTGTGTGCCCGTTTCCCTGGTTCAGCACACGATGCCTTTGTGATGAGGAGTAGTCGCATCCCCAGGTTGATGGCACAGATGCAGAACCAGCGTGCCTGGCTTGTCGGTGTGTACTGACTTTGTGCCATTGTGTGTGATCTGATCTGTAGTATTCCGCCCACTTTTCCAAGTCAGCTGATGTGCACTTGTCTGTCCGTAGGTGACTCGGGATACCCCAACATGCCGTGGTTGCTGACACCCCTCAGGAACCCTGTGACACCTGCCCAGATGCGCTACAATGAGGCACATGGTCGGACCAGGAGAGTGATTGGCGGACCTTTGGTCTCCTGAAGAGCCGCTTCCGCTGCCTGGACAAGACCGGAGGGTCCCTCCCATATGCCCCTGCGAAAGTGTGCAAGATTATCATCGTCTGCTGCATGCTCCACAACCTGGCAGTGCGGAAGGAGTTGCCTCTCATCCAGGATGACGATGACCAACATCCGCCACCTGTGGAGGATCCTGGCCTGGACCACGATGCCAGTGACGATGATGATGATGATGGTGATGGTGATGTCCGCACACAGCTCATCACCAACTTCTTTAGCTGAATGTGAGTATCCTGAGGTGTCATGTGAATGATGTGAGTTGGCATGATGTGTGGGTGGTGCTCTGGTGCTGTTGGAGTGTGTCCATGGGCTACTTGACTGGATGTGTGTTGCGATGTGTGGTGACAGGTGGGCTGTACTCCCCAACAGTGCTGACATGCTAACTTGGTTCTGGGTGGGTATCTTGTAACATGTATTGTGCATGAGCTTTGCTGTTCTGTCCTGTACTCCATTGCTTTTGGACTGTGTGTCATTTCTGTCCTTCACAGGGGTACTTTCAGATTCGCTTGGCCAACTGTGTCCACCGACAACGTGATTGCACATCCAGGCTGGTAGCTGTTGTGTCCCTCACAGGTGATGTGCGCCAACACCCATGGACTCTCCTTCTGTCTACAGTTGTTGACTGTGTGCCCGCTACCAGGTGGGGTTACCTTGCATCTGTAGTGGTTGCGGCATGTGCTGCTGTGTAATAAACCTGTGCTTCACTTAGTGATGTGCGTTGTCTGTGGTCACACATTTGACTGCCATTTGCGCACTGCACCTGTGGGCCTACTTGACTACAACTGGGAATGGGTGTGGTGTCTGTGCATTGCACCGTCTTCCCTGGCAACATCAGTGTAGGCAATGAGTCAGATGGCCTAGGTGTGTATGTGTTGTGTAGCCCTGGTGGTGTGTCTCCCTCATATGTGTCACGTTGCCTGTACTCACATGCCTGTGTTGTCCTTGCTGTTGCAGTTCGCATACACAGTGTAATTTTGTTGTTCATCATCCCCATAACAGTACCCACGTTGGAATCACGACAGAGGCAAGTATGGTGTATTATTGTGTTTATTGTGATACATCTGTGATAATAGTGCATAGGATGGATTGTGCTGTACATGAATCTTGCAATCCCAAGTTCCTAGATGAATAGAAAGTCCAGGTAGACAGGATCCCCAGTATCGGGGCCACAGTTG
>CAWUFW010033658.1:0-12061 GCA_963921515.1 Calotriton arnoldi
TGGGGTAGTGTTTCAGGGTTTAGGGCAGTGCAGTGGTGTTTGTGCAGTGTAGGGGTCGTGCTGGGGATGGTGTTTCAGGGTTTAGGCTGCAGTGGTGTTTGGGTAGTGTAGGGGGTCGTGCTGGTGGTAGTGTTTCAGGTTTTAGGGCAGTGCAGTGGTGTTCGGGCAGTGTAGGGGGTCGTGCTGGGGGTGGTGTTTTAGGGTTTAGGGCAGTGCAGTGGTGCTCGGGCAGTGTAGGGGGTCGTGCTGGGGCTGGTGTTTCAGGGTTTAGGGCAGTGCAGTGGTGCTCGGGCAGTGTAGGGGGTCGTGCTGGGGGTTGATGTTTCAGGGTTTAGGGTAGTGCAGTGGTGTTCGGGCAGTGTAGGGGTCGTGCAGGGGCTGGTGTTTCAAGGTTTAGGGCAGTGCAGTGGTGTTTGGGCAGTGTAGGGGGTCATGCTGGGGGTAGTGTTTCAGGGTTTAGGGCAGTGCAGTGGTGTTCGGGCAGTGTAGGGGGTCGTGCTGGGGGTGGTGTTTCAGGGTTTAGGTCAGTGGTGTTCGGGCAGTGTAGGGGTCTTGCTGGGGGTGATGTTTCAGGGTTTAGGGCAGTGCAGTGGTGTTCGGGCAGTGTAGGGGGTCTTGCTGGGGGTAGTGTTTCAGGGTTTAGGGCAGTGCAGTGGTGTTCGGGCAGTGTAGGGGGTCATGCTGGGGGTGGTGTTTCAGGGTTTAGGGCAGTGCAGTGGTGTTCGGGCAGTGTAGGGGGTCGTGAAGGGGGTGGTGTTTCAGGGTTTAGGGCAGTGCAGTGGTGTTCGGGCAGTGTAGGGGGTCGTGCTAGGGGTGGTGTTTCAGGGTTTAGGGCAGTGCAGTGGTGTTCGGGCAGTGTAGGGGGTCATGCAGGGGCTGGTGTTTCAGGGTTTAGGGCAGTGCAGTGGTGTTCGGGCAGTGTAGGGGGTCGTGCTGGGGGTAGTGTTTTAGGGTTTAGGGTAGTGCAGTGGTGCTTGTGTAGTGTAGGGGTCGTGCTGGGGGTAGTGTTTTAGGGTTTAGGGTAGTGCAGTGGTGTTTGTGTAGTGTAGGGGGTCAGTGTTTTAGGGTAGTGCAGTGGTGTTTGGGTAGTGTAGGGGGTCGTGCTGGGGGTAGTGTTTTAGGGTTTAGGGTAGTGCAGTGGTGTTTGTGTAGTGTAGGGGGTCGTGCTGGGGGTAGTGTTTTAGGGTTTAGGGTAGTGCAGTGGTGCTTGTGTAGTTTAGGGGGTCGTGCTGGGGGTAGTGTTTTAGGGTTTAGGGTAGTGCAGTGGTGTTTGTGTAGTGTAGGGGTCATGTTTTAGGGTAGTGCAGTGGTGTTTGGGTAGTGTAGGGGGTCGTGCTGGTGGTAGTGTTTTAGGTTTTAGGTTAGTGCAGTGGTGTTTGGGTAGTGTAGGGGGTCGTGCTGGGGGTAGTGTTTTAGGGTTTAGGATAGTGCAGTGGTGCTTGTGTAGTGTAGGGGGTCGTGCTGGGGGTAGTGTTTTAGGGTTTAAGGTAGTGCAGTGGTGTTTTTGTAGTGTAGGGGGGTCATGTTTTAAGATGCAATGCTCCAATACCTGACCAGTCTGCACTACATAAAACTGCAAAAAAACTAAAAATAAAAAGTGTTTTGCACACTTTTGTCATTGGGCTATATGTGGGCTACATCTGGGTAATATTTGTGCTACATTTGGGCTCTTTTTTCACTGGTGGCCATCTTGGAAGACTTCTTTGTTATGAAGTTTCCTAATTTCTTCATTTACTGCAGTCTCCTCAGTAGGAAATGCTTTCAGTTTTTTACTTTGATTCCATCAAGAAGGCATTCAGATGTGTCTCACATCTGCCATAAATTCAGAATGTTAGCACTCTAGTTGCTCATTAGATCACTGGAGTAAAGCTACTGCTCACCAGGGAGTTAACTGGTAGTCTGCTGCTGGTATTGAAAGTGATTGTTTCAGTCTGCATGTCAGAATTTTCTAATGAAATAGAAGAGGATTTGAGATCTCACTTAAAACATGCCCTAATTTTTCTTTCTGCAGCACTAACCATAATTTCTATTTCAAAAAGAACCCCTCATTTTGTTCCTTTTTAAATTAAATGTTTTAAGTGTTACCGGTTTATTCCAATCAAGATGGCTTCAGGTGTGCCATACTTTTGTCATAAGTAAGGCTGTTAGCGCTCTAGTTGTTCTTTAGAACACTCTGGGAAGCTGCAGTAGAACACAAAGGCATCAACTGGCAGGCTGCTCCTGTTGAAATATAACAGGAAGATATTTGAGATCACACTTGAAATATGTCCTAATTTTTCTTTCTACAGCACTAACCATAATTTCTATGACAAAATGAACCCCATCATTTTGTTCCTTTTTAAATTAAATGTTTTAAGTGTTACCAGTTTATTCCAATCAAGATGGCTTCAGGTGTGCCATACTTTTGTCATAAGTAAGGCTGTTAGCACTCTAGTTGTTCTTTAGAACACTCTGGGAAGCTGCAGTAGAACACAAAGGCATCAACTGGCAGGCTGCTCCTGTTGAAATATAACAGGAAGATATTTGAGATCACACTTGAAACATGTCCTAATTTTTCTTTCTACAGCACTAACCATAATTTCTATGACAAAATGAACCCCATCATTTTGTTCCTTTTTAAATTAAATTGTTTAAGTGTTACCAGTTTATTCCAATCAAGATGGCTTCAGGTGTGCCATACTTTTGTCATAAGTAAGGCAGTTAGCACTCTAGTTGTTCTTTAGAACACTCTGGGAAGCTGCAGTAGAACACAAAGGAATCAACTGACAGTCTCTGCCCTTGTTGGATGTACATGTTTTACTGAGAATGTCAGACTTCATTCTCACATGAGTGAGAAAGATAATGTGAATTTACAGAAAATATGCTCTCATTTTAGCTTCTGGAGCACCTTCCAAACCTCCATGGGACAAGCATGAGAAAATAGTGTTCTCTCAAACATGATTCATGATATCCCAGCAGAAGGTTTTTCACATGGTAAAATCACCTTAGAATACACCACAATTCCTAAAATTAGTATGGTACCATCAACAAATAAATTCTAATGTAACTAAAGCCTGTTATCACCCTTTATAGTTCTCCTTTTGGTGACCCTCAAAATCTTCTATTCACTACAATGCATTTCAATGAGGTACTATCATTTATATTGGTCCCAAGATGGCTGCCAGCAATTCCAGGATGAAGTGCTGACAGCCAATCAGATCTCACGATGACATGTGTGGTTAGGCTCCGCCCAGATATATATGTGACTTTACTTTTGATTTTCTCAGGAACTACTGAACGGATTTACACCATTTAAGCAAAAGGCACGACACTGAACCAAGGGCTACCTCTTTGCCAAATTTGGTGTAATTCCGTTCAGCAGTTCGGGCTGTAGCTGCGACTAAAGGTTCCTATGGAAAATGAATGGGGAAAACGCGTTTTGGGACCCCTTTTCCGGCCCCCGCTTGACGTATCACCCCGAGACTTTCAGGATAGGAGCGGACCGGAGCGCCCCAACAAGTTGGAAACTTCGCGAAGATTCGTCAACCGGCGCCAACGTTATTTCAAATAGAATGTCGCGGATTTCCTATGGATAATAGGTTTTAACTATAACTATCTACTGGCGACCGCCAGTAGATAATAATATATATATTATCTACTGGCGGTCGCCAGTAGATAGTTATAGTTACAACCTATTATCCATAGGAAATCCGCGACATTCTATTTGAAATAACTCTCTTGCCGGTTGACGTATCTTCGCAAAATTTTCAAACTTTGTGGGGCGCTCCGGTCCGCTCCTACCCTGAAAGTCTCGGGGGATTCGTCAAGCGGGGGCCGAGAAAAAGGGGGTCCCAAAACGCGTTTTCCCCATGCAATTTTCCATAGGAAACTTTAGACACGGCTACAGCCCGAACTGCTGAACGGAATTACACCAAATTTGGCAAAGAGGTAGTTCTTGGTTCAGAAAGAACCCTTTTTGTTAAATGGTGTAAATCCGTTCAGTAGTTGCTGAGAAAATCAAAAGTAAAAAGATAGATATATCTAGGGCCGCGGATCCTCCCGAGCACGAGCTTTATGTTAATTGGCTGTCAACACTCCAAATCAGGAAGTGTTGGCAGCCATTTTGTCCCTCGGTAGAACCGAGGGACAGAAACAAGTGCGCAAAGCGCACAAAGGGGGCAGGGTAGAAACACCCTGACCCCTAGGTCTGCTCAGGGGTCCCACAAGGACCCCCTGGGCAAAAAATTGTTTTTAAAATTAAAAAAATCGGCAGGATGCGCTCAGGGAGCGCGAATCCTGCCGAAAAAATCGAAGCGCGGTCTCCCGCGCTTCGATGTTAATTGGCCCCGGGTGGGCCAAGTCCCGGGGGCATGCTGGGGGGGGGTTAATTTTATGTGTGGGGGCCTCTAAGGGCCCCCAAGCCCCGGGGACCACCACCCCCGGGGCTTTATGTATAATGGTGCGGGAGGGCTCTGAGCCCTCCCGCAGCCCCGGGGACCACCACCTCCCCGGGGCTTCTTTTTTAAATTAAAAACCTGTGTGGGGGGCTCCAGCCCCCACACGCCCGGGGACCACCACCTCCCCGGGGCACTAAGAAAATTAAAATGGGGGTCCGTTTTGGACCCCCAAGCCCCGGGGACCACCACCTCCCGGGGCTTTCAAAATGTAGGGAGGGGGCCGCGCGGCCCCCTCCTGGAGCCTGTGGTGGCCCTGGGGACCGCCACCCCCCAGGGCCGGCTCCTGCAGTGTCCCGGGGTGCCTACCGGCTCCCGTCCTGTCATTGCAAACTTGCTTTGGATATTGGAAGAGAGAGCAGGAAACCTGCTCTCTCTTCCAATATCCAAAGCCGATTGCTTTCCACATGGGGAGCTGCATGTTAGCTGCTCCCCATGTGTAAAGCAATGCCGGCTCCCGTAGGACACGGGGAGCCGGCGGGACTGTGGGGGGCTTGGGGACCCCCCACAGTCCCCAACGAGAGGCCAGGCCCCGGGGGATGGGGTCCCCGGGGCCATAAGTGGCCACGGAGGGGGCCACGCAGCCCCCTCCCCAAAGTAAAAAAAGGGAAATCATTTAAAAAAAGTGCAAGGCCGGCCCGGGGGATGGGGTCCCCGGGGCCTTAAATGGCCTGAGGAGGGGGCCACGCAGCCCCCCTCCAAATAAAAAAAAGAGGCCATGCCCCGGGGGATGGGGTCCCCGGGGCCAATACAGGCCCAGGGAAGGGGGCCACGCGGCCCCCTTCCCGTTTTTTTTTATTTTATTTTAATTTAAAAAGGGGTAAGGCCCTGGGGGATGGGGTCCCCAGGGCCTAAAAATAGGAAAAAGGAAGGGGGCCACACAGCCCCCCTTCAGGGAAAAAAAAACGATCGGGCCCGTAGGCCCCGCCCCTTCCTTCACCACTCTGCAAACGCGCCCCTGGCGCGTTTGCAGAGGGGAACGAATTCCCCTTGAATACTGGGGTCCCTGGGGGCCAACTAGCCCACCAGGAACCTCCAGTATGCGCCAGGGGCTGCCTTGCAGAGAGGTGTACAGAGGCCACGCCCCTTTTTACACCTCTCTGCAACGCAGCTCTATGGCGCTTTTGGAGGTATATGGTGGGCTAGTTGCACCCCAGGGACCCTCAGGATTCAAGGGGAGTTAATCCCCGACTTAAAACGCGCCACGGGGCGCGTTTGCACAGTGGTGAAGGGAGGGGCGGGGCTTCAGGTGACATGTGTGCAAACAGGCCCCGTGGCGCGTTTTAAGATGGGGAATTAAATCCTCTTCAATCCTGAGGGTCCCTGGGGGCCAACTAGCCCAACAGGTACGTCCAGAAAGCGCCACAGAGCTGCGTTGCAGAGAGGTGTAAAAAGGGGTGTGGCCTCTGTACATGTCTCTGCAACGCAGCCCCTGGCGCATACTGGAGGTTCCTGGTGGGCTAGTTGGCCCGTAGGGACCCTCATGATTCAAGGGGACTTAATCCCCCAACTTAAAACGCGCCACGGGGCGCGTTTGCACAGATGTCACCTCAGGCCCCGCCCCCTCCCTTCACCATTGTGCAAATATTCCTCTAAAATCAGCCGAAATACGAATTCTGATTTACTCACCTGTTATCAGGAGAGACCTCAGTGCTGCATCTTTCAGCCCAGTACTGATCCTGAAAAGTAATTTTAACCGTACTTACCAGTAACTTGAATTTCCTTCCATAGGCTAACATTGACTGGTTTCACTTGGAAATTCTTCTAAGTGTGGAGTTTTGGAACTTTAAAATATTCCTCTAAAATCAGCCGAAATACGAATTCCGATTTACTCACCTGTTATCAGGAGAGACCTCAGTGCTGCATCTTTCAGCCCAGTACTGATCCTGAAAAGTAATTTTAACCGTACTTACCGGTAACTTGAATTTCCTTCCATAGGCTAACATTGACTGGTTTCACTTGGAAATTCTTCTAAGTGTGGAGTTTTGGAACTTTAAAATATTCCTCTAAAATCAGCCGAAATACGAATTCCGATTTACTCACCTGTTATCAGGAGAGACCTCAGTGCTGCATCTTTCAGCCCAGTACTGATCCTCAAAAGTAATTTTAACCGTACTTACCAGTAACTTGAATTTCCTTCCATAGGATATCATTGCCTGCTTTTTGCTGAAAAAGTTTCTAAGTGTTGATTTTTGAAACATACAAATATTCCTCTAAAATCAGCCGAAATCCGAATTCTGATTTACTCACCTGTTATCAGGAGAGACCTCAGTGCTGCATCTTTCAGCCCAGTACTGGTCCTGAAAAGTAATTTTAACCGTACTTACCAGTAACTTGAATTTCCTTCCATAGGCTAACATTGACTGGTTTCACTTGGAAATTCTTCTAAGTGTGGAGTTTTGGAACTTTAAAATATTCCTCTAAAATCAGCCGAAATACGAATTCCGATTTACTCACCTGTTATCAGGAGAGACCTCAGTGCTGCATCTTTCAGCCCAGTACTGATCCTCAAAAGTAATTTTAACCGTACTTACCGGTAACTTGAATTTCCTTCCATAGGATAACATTGACTGGTTTTCACTTGGAAATTCTTCTAAGTGTGGAGTTTTGGAACTTTACAAATATTCCTCTAAAATCAGCCGAAATACGAATTCCGATTTACTCACCTGTTATCAGGAGAGACCTCAGTGCTGCATCTTTCAGCCCAGTACTGGTCCTGAAAAGTAATTTTAACCGTACTTACCGGTAACTTGAATTTCCTTCCATAGGCTAACATTGACTGGTTTCACTTGGAAATTCTTCTAAGTGTGGAGTTTTGGAACTTTAAAATATTCATCTAAAATCAGCCGAAATACGAATTCCGATTTACTCACCTGTTATCAGGAGAGACCTCAGTGCTGCATCTTTCAGCCCAGTACTGATCCTCAAAAGTAATTTTAACCGTACTTACCGGTAACTTGAATTTCCTTCATAGAATAACATTGACTGGTTTCACTTGGAAATTCTTCTAAGTGTGGAGTTTTGGAACTTTAAAATATTCCTCTAAAATCAGCCGAAATACGAATTCCGATTTACTCACCTGTTATCAGGAGAGACCTCAGTGCTGTATCTTTCAGCCCAGTACTGGTCCTGAAAAGTAATTTTAACCGTACTTACCGGTAACTTGAATTTCCTTCCATAGGCTAACATTGACTGGTTTCACTTGGAAATTCTTCTAAGTGTGGAGTTTTGGAACTTTAAAATATTCATCTAAAATCAGCCGAAATACGAATTCCGATTTACTCATCTGTTATCAGGAGAGACCTCAGTGCTGCATCTTTCAGCCCAGTACTGATCCTCAAAAGTAATTTTAACCGTACTTACCAGTAACTTGAATTTCCTTCCATAGGATATCATTGCCTGCTTTTTGCTGAAAAAGTTTCTAAGTGTTGATTTTTGAAACATACAAATATTCCTCTAAAATCAGCCGAAATACGAATTCCGATTTACTCACCTGTTATAAGGAGAGACCTCAGTGCTGTATCTTTCAGCCCAGTACAGGTCCTGAAAAGTAATTTTAACCGTACTTACCAGTAACTTATATTTTCTTCCATAGGAATCCATTGTCTGGTTTTCAGCAGAAAAGTTTCAAAGTGTCGATTTTCACAAACTACAAATATTCCTTAAAAATCGCCTGTATGACTTAAACGCATTCTTTCAACTGTTTACAGGAGATGCACCAGTGCTGGATCCAGGATCCAACACTGAGTAAGAAAAAGTAACGATAACAGTTTTTACCTGCTAAGTGAATTTCCTTCCATAGGATAACATTGGTGATTCTATGAGAAAAAGTTTCTAAGTGTCAACTTTTAAAATACAATAATATTCCTTAAAAATCACGACTGTAACCAAAACGCTTTTACTCAACTGTTTACAGGAGATGTACCAGGACTGAATCTAGGATCCAGTCCTGTGGTTAGAAAAGTAATCCATAAAGTAACTAATTGCATTTAACTAGAAATTCACATTGAGCTGAATGTTGCATTGTGTTTGAAAATGTGTTGCCCATTGCAACAACTGTAACTACTGTACTTAAAAGTCTATTGCCTATGTGCAAAGTATTTAAACTAAAGTAATTCATTCTGAGAAAGTATTTTTGTAATGTAATGTATAATGTAATTACAATGTAATTTAAAAAATAAAATATGTAAAAGAAATTGTTTCTAAAAATGTAGTAAATCAGTATGAAAAAAATTAATATAAAAATTAATACATTTAAAAATTGTCATTTAAAAAACCTTTGAAATTCACTGAAAAAACCGTAGGTTTCAGGCACGTTATAGTTACAAATTAGCATTTTAAAAACCTTTGAAATTCACTGAAAAAACCATAGGTTTCAGACACGTTATAGTTAGAAATTAGCATTTAAAAAACCTTTGAAATTCACTGAAAAAACCATAGGTTTTAGGGACAGTTATAGTTAGTTGGACATTGCACTCGTACAAAACCCGTGAAATTCCCCGTTATAGTTAGTTCAGCTAACTATAACTCGCGCCCCCGCAATGCACTGCTGATGACGTCACATATTACATCACTCATGACATGGTCAGTGACATCACTGATGACATCACTGATGACATCTCAAATGACATCACTGATGACATCATCCACGTGATAATCTGATGCAGCTCCTCACACCCTAATATAACCTTTGATACACCCAATCTAAATTACAGAGTGCCATTCGCAAAACCATAGACACTCCAACACCAATAACTACATACCCACTCACTGATTCTTAGGTCTACACACACACATCCACTCACTCACCCGTACAGTCACTCATACTTATGGTCACTCAGTACAGGACTATCATATGCACTCTTACTCCTATATAGACACTCAAACACCGCCACTCATCCATAGAGGTACTCACACACCTAGTCAGTCATGCAAATAATTAAACACACTGCCATTTACTCACCTATACAGTTATACACACACCAGCTCACTTAATCATACAAATACTAGCACATTGTTACGCTCTTATACAATCACTGATACAAGCACACACTCATCCATACAGCCACTATCACAATCACTCACTCTCGCTTATAGCTATTTATATACTCCAATACACATATATACTGCCTTTCACATATGTAGTTACTCACACATGTACCACTGGGACATACATTCACTCACTAACACACTCTTACACACACTTACCCACCCATACAGTCTATCACAGATGCACTCTTGAAACCATCCACCCAGTGAATCACCCACTCACACATCTATGCACAGTCGCACACACCCCATCCACACAAACACTCAGGCACCCATACAGATACTCATAGAACCAATCAATAACCCATATAGACACTCATGTAGCTATTCGCAAATCCATGCATCCACTTACACACCAACAGACGGATACAGACATTCACACAGTTTAGTCACTAACCCATGCATTCAGTAAGATACGTTTAATCACTCACTTGTAGAGTCAGTCACGCACGTACTAAATCATCCATTCAGACACTTATACACCCACTCATTCTTCAATACGCCTTTCCCTATATATATTAAACATATTTAAACTTTACAGAAACACACAGTCACTGGATGATGTCATCAGTGATGTCATTTGAGATGTCATCAGTGATGTCATCAGTGATGTCACTGACCGTGTCATGAGTGATGTAATATGTGACGTCATCAGCAGTGCATTGCGGGGCGCGAGTTATAGTTAGCTGAACTAACTATAACGGGGGAATTTCACGGGTTTTGTACGAGTGCAATGTCCAACTAACTATAACTGTCCCTAAAACCTATGGTTTTTTCAGTGAATATATTTATATATATATATATATATATATATATTCAATTCGTCCTTCTGAGAAGCCTCACCCGGACCTGAAAAGACGACAGCAGACCCCAGGTTCTTGGTGCAAATCCAGTGCTGTTTATTAAAATGCCAGCAAGTCCGCCATATATATATATATATTCCAACTAAATCCTCCCTCCTGGGGAGGACAAATGGAGCGCACTCACGGAAAGGTTTTCTAAAAGCGTTTTAATTCAATGTTCAACACGGGCAATCCTTCACAGCAAGACAAACCAACGCGTTTCGGGCTCCCTGAGACCTTGATCACGGTTGAGTTTCGGCCATTCACCCAACTTACTTATTTTTTCAAATTTTAGCCACATGACTTCCTGCTACTAACACCCCTCGGCATTCTGGTACATGCACTTTTTTAGTCAGCACAGACAAACAAAAATTAAAAATTTAAACATCCGAAATGGCAATTACGCCCCAATGTGTTGTTTGCAGGTTTCTTAAATGTTCAATTAGCCAAGTTCCAGTACATTAATTATTTAAGCATATTCGGGATGCTCACCGAAGCACAATTTTTTACGAGTACTTCCGAAGCTTATTATACTTAGATATGCACGGCGAACTATAACTCGTGCCCCCGCAATGCACTGCTGATGACGTCACGTATTACATCACTCATGACATGGTCAGTGACATCACAAATGACATCACTGATGACATCACTGATGACATCATCCAGTGACTGTGTGTTTCTGTAAAGTTTAAATATGTTTAATATATATAGGGAAAGCCGTATTGAAGAATGAGTGGGTGTATAAGTGTCTGAATGGATGATTTAGTAGGTGCGTGACTGACTCTACAAGTGAGTGATTAAACGTATCTTACTGAATGCATGGGTTAGTGACTAAACTGGGTGAATGTCTGTATCCATCTGTCTGTTGCTGTGTAAGTGGCTGCATGGGTTTGCGAATAGCTACATGAGTGTCTATATGAGTTATTGATTGGTAGTCTGAGTATCTGTATGGGTGCCTGAGTGTTTGTGTGGGTGGGGTGTGTGCGACTCTGTACATAGATGTGTGAGTGGGTGATTCACTGGGTGCATGATTTGAAGAGTGCGTCTGTGATGGACTGCTTGGCTGGTTGAGTGTGTGTATGGGTGTATTAGTGAGTGAATGTATATCTCAGTGGTACATGTGCGAGTAACTACATATGTAAAAGGCAGTATATATGTGTGTTAAAGTATTTAAAAGGCTATAAGTGAGAGTGTGTGATTGTGAGAGTGGCTGTATGGATGCATGTGTTGCTTGTATCAGTTATTGTATAAGAGCGTAAGAATGTGCTAGTATTTGTATGAGTAAGTGAGTTGGTGTGTGTATAACTTTATAGGTGAGTAAATGGGTGTGTGCTTAAATTTTTGCATGACTGACTAGGTGTGTGAGTACCTCTAAGGATGAGTGGCGATGTGTGAGTGTTTATATAGGTGTATGAGTGCATATAATAGTCCTGTACTGAGTGACTATAAGTATGAGTGACTGTACGGGTGAGTGAGTAGATGTGTGTGTGTAGACCTAAGAATCAGTGAGTGTGTATATAGTAATTGGTGTTGGAGTGTCTATGGTTTTGACAATGGCAGTCTGTAATTTACAGTGGGTGTATCAAAAGTTATATTAGGGTGTGAGAAGATGCATCAAATTATCACATGGATGATGTCATCAGTGATGTCATTTGAGATGTCATCAGTGATGTCACTGACCATGTCATGAGTGATGTAATATGTGACGTCATCAGCAGTGCATTGCGGGCGCGA
>CAWUFW010033659.1:0-12060 GCA_963921515.1 Calotriton arnoldi
TCAAAGCTTGGTGCAGTTACACCAAGTGACCAATAGATATTCCTGTGACACATATCTTGGTGCACTTATACTAGGTGACTAATATTAGTTCCTGTGGCACATAGCATGGTGCAGTTACACCAAGTGACCAATAGATGACCCTGTGGCACATATCATGGCACAGTTATACCAAGTGACCAATAGATTTTTTTTTGTGTTCAAATCTTTTTATTGAATTTTTCTGAAGCACAGAAAACACAGTACAGAAGCATAAGGTACAGTTGCGAATTAAGTAAATACACAGGCAACGCGCAATGGCGCACTTGGAAAAGGGATACAGAGGTGGAGATAAGAGGAGGCTGTGCAATGTTTGATTTGAAGACATAGATGTTATGTAGATAACTGGGACTTTGCACACAATAATCACAACATGCGGGTTATGCAAGTCAGAGTACATCTTTGAATTCAGACATCATATCAGTACACCACAGTAATCAAGAGCCACTACTAAAGACCCCTTGGTAACCACTTTTTGCGGTTTGACTAGGCTGCGTAGATAAAGGTATAGTCAAAAGTATAGTCAATATACTTGGACTAATTCAGCGGAGTGTCAGATGTAACTCAAACACATTGAGATAAACATATAGAGTAGGGTCTGTAAATTTGAGGTACATATAGAGTTTGATCGTAAGATTACTACATCATGATAATTTGAACAGGTATTGAGGAGGTCTTAGTGACATAATGAGTGGAGTTGATATGCGTGGTTTAGTCTGGAAATAAGTAGATCATAAATCATACACAGTGGAATAAAAAAAGAAAGAAAAAGTACCAACGTTTTGTGTGTGCTTTGAAGGAATCGAGACAGAATATGTTTTATAAGATAGTTGAGTTGTGAAAGAGTGTGTCTTAAGGGAGGGTAACCCTCTCGAGGAGTTGATTACGGAGGATTGTAACTCAAGTAGCTTTGAGTCCAGTGAATACCAGAAAGGTCTGTGAGGGGAACGCCATGGGGAGATTTGTAGTGATACATTATCAGCGCCTCTGAGGAAGCTGATCCACTCTTGACACATTCGAAAACATATCGCCTTGAAGTTCTTCCAGTTGTGTAAGATCAGTTTACATGCTAAAGTAAGCATAAGATCTAACGGGTGGCGATCACCTTCAGTTTTCAGCGGATTGTCTAATGGGCCGAGGAGGATATATGAGAATTCACACATGGGAGTAATATTGAAAATGTATTTAATGAACTTCAATATTTTACTCCAGAATGTGTTTAAGATCGGGCAGTCGAACAGCATGTGTGCTAGATTGCCTTCTTGTTCCTCGCAGTTCCAACAATTGGGACTAGGGATGAGTCCTAATTAAAAAAGCCTAGAGGGTGTCCAGTATGATCTGTTGATAATCATGTATTTAGTTTGTGATAAGGATGGAGACATCTTGTTAGAGAAGGGCGATCTGTTAATGTAATCCCAGTCAAACATCTTATTCCTAGTGTTCAATTCTGCTTCCCATTTTATTTGGTTACATGAGAGTGACTTAGTTAGATTGGGTTGCAAAAGCTTATATGTACCCGAGACCATATGACCGGATCCGAGTAAACGGCCTAATAAGTTAGGGAGAGATGGAGATAACGCTTTAAACGATATTTTAGAGATCTGGACCTTGAGTTGCAGTAGTTTATAAAAATCCAAGTTTTCCAGGCTGAATTGATTCTGTAATGTTGAGAATGGCAGTGGTGCAGAGCCTTAGTAGATTGATGCCACTATTAGACCAATCCACCCAAAAGATTGGGGAACCATTGATTTTGAGATTAGGATTGTACCATAGCTTGGGGGGCGCTAGAGGGCGCATGGCAAGATGGCCGCACCTTAGTGAGGCTCTGCCCGGCCGGGCGATAATCCGACAATTATCCGCCATATAACTGCTGCATCTCAGTCTTTACGGCGCCTGCTAGGTGTTGTGAGGCCCTCCGGCACAATTTGGGAGCGGTTGGGGCCTCCGACACTCGCTGCACGAGTGCTTTTGCAGCCTTTGCAATCTGGACATCGCCGAAGGGAAAATGGCGGCCGCCGCGAGCTCTAATGGGACCTTCGCCTGCTCCGCTTTGACCTGCGGTGTGAAGTCCTGAGTACCAAGCGCTTGCTGAATTGCGCTCCTTTGTGCCCCGCGTTGCTGGGAACCTGATCGCACTCTGATGGACGTCTGCAGAGGGCCGGCTGAATAGTGCGGAGGCCGAGTGCCGGCTGGCGTAGCTGGGCCTAGACGGAGCCCGGAGCTGCCGCCTGCGGATCGCGGACCCCAGCTGAGCCTGCGGCTGTCCTGCCCGGGGAGGAGACTGGTGTTTCCTATAACTGCTGACGCCCGCCGGCTGCGGTGAGTGGGGCGCGGCTGGGCCCAGACTTTGGCTGCGTAGGCGGGCGTGGGCCTGGGTGAGGGTCGCGGCCTGCGAGCTGTGGCGGGTGGCTAGTGGGCGCAAGGCACAGAAACCGGGCATTCCGGACTCGCTTTGAAGTGATGAGCGCGGCGCAGGGCCTATGGAGTTGGGACCGGCGCTGGACTGCCTGCCGGGTTTTCATACACGCTGTTGTCCTACAGGAGGGTATTCTGCAGATGTGACGCCTACTTTAGCGCCTATTACCTGAGCCTGGTCGTCTTCCCCCCTGGTTGCCTGGTGTATTTGTGATTCACACTGGACTTGCTGACTGCTGCCTTGGAGGCCTACCCCGCAGGTGGTGTGGTGAGCTGCGTGGTGTCCGCGTGCAGCTGGTGGTGCATCGGGTCACAGGATCACTACTGGCCCTAGTCCTTTGACACCTGTTGTATATTTGAAGCCTGACTTGTGCCTCAGTGCTAACGCTGTGTGGTGGGGACGGAGATCGCGTTGGCCACAGTCCAGCTGATCATCGCAGGCCTAGTGGGACTCTACGCTCCCCCCCCTGACCTCCATATTTTATTATCTCTCATCTGCCACAGGCTGTGTCTTCAGCGGGGGTGAACATGGGGAGGACGGATAAAACACAGCCTCGCCTCACTTTTGAGGCGCGCAAACCATCCAGAACATCACAGAAGGCGGCATCCGACTCAGAGGCAGATGCCCAGGCTGACACTCCTCCCACTCTTGAATCCACGCTGCTGGCTATGCAGCGCAGCCTTCAGTCCATTGAAGGTACGATGGCGGCGGTGAACCACCGACTTGACCATATGTCATCTCAGTTAGAAAAACAAAATGCTCGTATGGGGGAGGTGGAGCAGCGGGTGTCTACGGCGGAGGATGCCTGAGTGATGTTACTGAAAAGGCGCTCAATATGGAGAAAGTATTAGCCCTTATCCAGGCCAAGAATGAGGATTTGGAGGCGCGGTCCCGGCGTAATAATATTAGAATTACTGGGCTGCCGGAATCCACCAATGTGGGAAAAATGGAGACCTTCATTGAAAACCTCATTAAAGAACTATTCGGCGCTGATCAACTATCTGGCATGTTTATTGTTGAGCGAGCCCACCACTCTCTTGCTGCTAGGCCCATCCCGGGGGCTCCTACCCGTCCTATTATAGCTCAACTTTTGAACTATAGGGACCAAGACACTATTTTGAGGATGGCGAGGGATAAAGGCACTATAGTACACCAGGGCAACTCATTGGCCTTCTTCCCTGACTTTACGGTGGCAGTGCAAGCAGCCAGACGAGAATTTAGCACCGTAAAAAAATTCCTGCAAGTGGAAGGGGTCCCCTATGCAATGCTTTACCCTGCCCGCCTACGCATAGGTCCAGATGGTGATTGTAAAATCTTTTCTGCTCCAAAAGCTGCTCTAGAACACGCTAAAGTGTTAAAACGTAGGAGGCGTGAGGCCAGCGCTTGCTCCGGATGAGGGGGAGCAGTAGGGTGATGTGTATACTCGATGGATAGCATGCCCTTCTGCATTTTTTTGTACTACTTCTGGTACGTTCTATATTGGTGAGCGCAGACCTGGACGACTGTTGGTCATGCGACGTACTTCCCCAGCAGTAAGGGCGCAATGGATATGGCCCATGATATAATGGGCGAACTGCACTCTTGGTGGTTATTGTATTTTAAATCTTTCTGTCTAATTTTTTTCTTATGATTGTTTCCTCTGGACTGTGTCGCTAGTGGGCTCTGCCGGGCCCTGTTAGGATGTGCCTTTATGGAGGTGTCACACTACTCCGGGAGACATTGTAATTTGCTATCGCGTGTGCCTAGCGACTGAAGTGTTTACATCCTGGCACATACTTAGATCTGCTCGGCCACCTCCTACTATGTGGGAGGCCAGTAGCACTCTGTGCCCCTGATCTGGGTGTACCCCAAATGCATATTGTTCATTCATGGGTATGTTGGGGGGTATTGTATTGGGATGGCTTTGGCATGTTGGGGTCGTTGAAGTGGGTGGGGGGTGGGGGGATTTGTTTCGGGGAAGGCGGATTGACATTGTGGCTGAGCTGGACATCCTCTGTTCTGGAACGATATGGCATTTCAGGCTTGTATTGTATGCATTATTGTACAGACATTCAGTTCATGTGGGCTTCATAATATGAACAGCGCAGTTAGGTTCCTCACTTGGAATATACGCGGGCTTAATTCTCCTAAACAGATAAGATCGGTGTTTGCATGTCTGGAACGATTGGGAGTGCAAGTAGCCTTATTGCAAGAAACTCATCTAACTAGCGATTCAGCAAAGAAGGTGGGTGCGCGCTGGGCAAGTGCTAGAGTTGCGTCTTCTTACTCTACCTACTCCAGGGGTGTGCTGACTCTTGTAAAGAAAGGTGTCCCGTTTAATGTGGTTCGATCTGACACAGATGAGTATGGACGGGTGGTGATCGTACACAGGCAATTAGGTGGCATGAGTGTGCTTTTGGTGAATGTGTATGGCCCTAACACGGACGACCCCTCCTTTTACGCGGATGTGTGGCGTAGAATTTCCACATTCCCTCCGGCTGCAATTATCTGGGGTGGGGATTTCAATGTCTCCTTAGACGCTAACTTGGATAGAGTTGGTAGTGGGGAGGCGAGGCCTAAACAGGCTGCGGAAGTGCTCTTGGGGCTGTTGGATGCAGGACACTTGCATGATATTTGGCTTCTTCGACACCCCGCTGGTCGGGAAAGTACCTTTGTGTCTGCTGTTCATGGTTCCTGGTCCCGTATAGATTTTTGGCTTGTTTCTGAAGTGGTCTGTACTTGGGCAGTGGGGGTGCATCATGAGGCTCGCACACTTTCGGATCATTCCCTGTAATCCTTGAATTACAGATTCCCACCTGTGAGAGACCGCCCTTCGCTTGGAGATTACAACCCACTGAGTTAACTGATCCAGTATTCAAGCGGACAATTGCTGAAGCGATTAAAAACTTTTTTAGGGAGAATGAGGGGTCGGTGGACAGCGCGGGAGTGCTTTGGGAAGCATTTAAGGTGACCATTAGGGGCTCTTGCATAGGGGCACAGTCTGGTGTATTGCGTGATATCCGCCGTAGGATCAATACGTGAGTATGAGTCTAGTCCCTCCCCAGCAAAACTGGCTGAAATACGTGACCTTGTCACAGAACACAATGATACGGTTGACCGGGAGCTGCTGCACTGCTCCCGTAGGAGAATTGTACGCTATTATGGAGAGGGAGGCCGTCCCGGTCGCTCCCTTGCGCAAAAACTAGCAGAGCTGCGCATTCAGGAGCACATAACAGAACTATTGGATATGGACGGGGTTGCCCGCTACTCGACAATAGAGCTTTGCGATACAGTTTTGCAATTTTACACCCGGCTCTACGCTGCTAAGTGCTCTCCGCCGCCTGCAGAGATTGACTCATATCTAGACGACGTGGCGTTGGGGTGGCTTTCGAATTCGCATCGCGAGTACCTTATGCAACCGTTTGATGAAGAGGACGTTAGATTGGCCATAATGTCCCTTCCGACCTGCAAGGCTGCCGGAATGGACGGGCTGCCCAGCAAATTTTATAAGGCTTATGCATCGGATCTGGCCCCCAGGCTCCTGGAAGTCTACGCGGAGGCCTATGAAAAAGGTTCATTGCCACCTTCCCTCAGGGAGGCTTAGCTTGTGATGCTATTGAAACCCGATAAGCCTCCGTATCAATGCGAGTCCTTTCGGCCTCTCTCGATTATAAACATCGATGCCAAGATTCTGGCAAAAATTATCGCTACTAGGATACAACCGCTGGTCCCTCTTCTGGTCCTGCCTGACCAGTCTGGGTTTGTCACTGCGCGCTCTACGACCCACAACTTACGAACGTTTTTTTCTGCCCTACATTATTTCGACCCCAACTTCCAAGCAGTTGCTGTGCTGCTCGATGCAGCAAAAGCTTTTGATTCATTACAATGGCCTTATATGTTCACGGTCTTGACCAGGATGGGCTTTCCTCCGTTCTTCCTGAAATGGCTCAGAGTGCTCTATGACAATCGGTTAACCCGGGTGCGAGTTAATGGTTGGGTATCAGCGACGTGTCCCATCGAAAGAGGCATGCGGCAGGGGTGCCCCCTGTCGCCCATGCTCTTCTCCATTGCCTTGGAGACCCTAGCCTGTAAACTCCATCAAAAGCATGCAGCGGCAGCCTTGCGCTTCCGGCAGAGACCACTGGTGGTCTCTCTCTATGCGGATGATATGTTACTGTATGTCCGAGAACCCGCGGTGTATCTGCCTGCGCTGCTTAGGGAGTATGTAAAGTTTGAGAGATTCTCTGGTCTCGGGATCAACTGGTCAAAATCGGTGGTGTTTCCACTGACGGCGCATGCAAAAGAGGTGGAGCTGGGTTATCCACTAACCTGACGTCGGATCCTGTGAAATATCTGGGGGTGTGGCTACACAGGGACCCGGATAAGGTGGTATCTGAAAACTATGGCACCATGGTCACGCGCATCACTGAACTGGCAGAGCGGTGGGCGCATCTGCCCCTTTCATTGGCGGATAGGATAGCGGTGGTGAAGATGGCCTTCCTCCCTAAACTGCTTTATTTTTTTGTTAATATTCCTATAAAATTGAATGTGGCAATGTTTAAAACACTTCAATCGTCGCTGCGGACGTATGTATGGGGTGGTAAGAAACCCAGATGCAGGTGGGACCTTCTGGTTCAGTCCTTTGACCGGGGTGGATTTGAGGCTCCTGACCTCAGACTATATTATGTGTGCGCACAGGCGCAATTCGCGCATTATTGGCATTTCCCCCAGCGCTTTCAGCCCCACGTGACTATTGAATCGGATGCTGTCATTCCGATGCCACTGCAGGCGGCGACCCTGTCGGGGGGCTCGGGTGGTCCGAGGACTGAAATAAACCCTGTACAATGCACGGCGTGGGCTTGGCGAATGCTTGCGAAACGGGCGCAGTTATCCTATTTATATGCACCATTGCTACCCCTGGCCTCCCACCCTGATATCTCTGCGGCACGAGAGAAGCAGGCCCTACGTGAATTGTCTGGCGTGGGCATCTCCCGGATGGGCGATTTGTACACGAATGGTCAATTCAAGACATTGCAGGAGGCACAGAATGGCACGGATCGTGGCTTTATGTTTAGCTTTACTTATGTCAGAGTCCGGCAGGCTATTCGGGCGGTTTATCCGGACTATCCGGCGGAACCCACTACTCTACGGGCATTGCAGGTGATGCTGGCGGGAGAGGGGCGTACGGGCTTAATCACTAGACTGTACAATGCTTCCTTGCGTGAGCAAGAACAGGGCGATCACCCCTCCTGTCTGCGTTGGCAGGCAGCATTGGGAACTACTCTCGCGCCGGATGTTTGGGCGGAGTCCTGTAAGCTCACTGGTCGGCTTACAGTGAACTGCAATCTCAGAATAAATCACTTCAAATTCTTACACCAACTATACTATACCCCTTCACAACTCTGCAGGTATGGGTTGCGAGAGACCGCTAATTGCGTACGGTGTGAAATGGCGGATGCTGACTTCCTGCATTTGGCTTGGTTGTGTGCGGGTGTGTTTGCCTTTTGGACTGCTGTGGTGAAGATGCTTACTGATATCGCGCTGGAGCCCATGCGCTGTACTCCCGAGATATGCCTTCTTGGATATGTTAAAGGCTTTAAACCCTGTAATAGGCGTCTGGTTGCAGTTTCCACTTTATTTGCAAAAAGGGCGGTCGCGCAATGCTGGGGTGCTAAGACAATTCCAACGGTAAAGAAATGGCTTCATGACTTGCTTTATTGCAGGGACCAGTTGTTGATCTATGAGGAGGAGTTACCAGAGACTTCTCGCCCCAAGGACTTCTGGGCCCCGCTTACAGCATACCTGCTGTCTCGACCAGACTTGCTGTAAATCTATCACATTGTTTTCACTCTCTATTTGCTTATACGGACAGCGTGAGTGTGGGAGCCCGCCTACTGTCCTAGGTTATACTGTTCCATGAATGTCACCTGAAACCATGTGTGCCTATTTTATCTGTTTGCACTAATGGATTTTATGTCAGAACTTATCCTCTGCCATCATTATTATTGTTCTGTATATGCCTGCTTACTGATGAACAGGTTTCTTTTGGATGTATTAGAACTATGAAGTCATTCTGCCTGGGTTGGGGGGGTTACAGTGGGGTTGTTCATTATTGATATTCTGTATCAGCTTTGCATTTATTGGCTGTCCTCATACCTGTTGAAACCAATAAACATTTAAAAAAAAAAAAAAAAAAAAAGAAGGATTGTACCATAGCGATGCTAGATTGGAGTCTTAATTTTACTTCCGATTGCGAATCTAGACGGAGGAGGGCAGTCTTTGTGTTTTGTATTATGCTCTTAGAATGTGGTAAGTGTAAAGTATGCATAGTTGCCATAGCTGCAAGAGGTGCATTATTAATGAGAGATCTTTCTATGACTAGCCACGCTGGTTCGTATGCTGGGTTGTAATGAACCAATTGGATCCCTGCTTACAGAGATATGCAGTTTGATAGTTCCTGAAGTTAGGCAAGCCGATTCCACCTTTGTTTTTAGCTAGTTTTAGTTTCTTTAGTGAGATTCTGGGCTTCTTCCCTTGCCAGAGGAATTTGTTAAAAGATTGGTCCATTTTGTTTAAAAAGTCTTCAGATAGCATCATCGGAAGCATACTGCTAAGATAGGTGACTAGTGGTGTAACCATCATTTTTAGAGTTTCTGCTCTGCCCCACCAAGAGAGGAATTTCGGTGACCATGAGTCTAGAAGTGAATTGATTTTTTTACATAAGGTATCCTCGTTTGTGTGCAGAGTAGTTATTAGATCACTTGTAAATTCTAGGCCTAAATATTTAATGCACCCCTGTTGCCATGCTAGTCCGGATGAGCCTAAGATATCTTGATTACCGGAGCGGTTTAGAAGTTTGACTTCTGATTTATCTTTAAGGGAATATCCAGAGACTTTATGAGTATTGTTGGATTGATTTCATTAAGGCTGAGATAGACGAGGAGGCGTTATCTGTGACGATAAGAACATCGTCAGCGTACGCCGCTAGTTTTACAGTAGTGTTGCCAAAGGTGACCCCTGAGATGTCCTTATTTTCTCTAATATGCTGGAGAAAAGGTTCTAGTGCCAGGAGAAAAAGTGGAGGAGAAAGAGGGCAACCCTGGCTAGTGCCTTGCCTTAGATTGAAGGAGGAAGAAATTATACCACCCGCTCTAACTTTTGCGTTTGGTTTGTAATTCAAGGCCATAATCATTTTGATAAAATTGTCCCCAAGTTTAAAATTCTCTAGAACTGCACGTAGATATCTCCAGTCCACCTTATCGAAAGCTTTCTCGGCGTCTAGTGTGATCGCCACAGTGGGTGAGTTTATTAATTTAGCTTTTTCGTTTGTGTGGCACAGTAGCCTTGTGTTGTCACTGGATAGTCTGTGCTTTAGAAAGCCAACTTGTGATGGGTGTATCAGTTTTGATATGTGTTGCTGGACACGCTTGGAAAGAATTGAAGCATAGATCTTGCAGTCCAAATTTATCAAAGAGATTGGCCAGTAATTCTTCGGTAGAAGAGTATCTTTCCTTCTTTGGGTAATACTGTTATGATTGCTTCGGCAGGTGTGCCTGTGACTTGGCCTGATTTGGAGAAGTGTGAATATAATTTAGTGAGAGATGGTATTAGGGACTTAGAAAATGTTTAAAAAAATTGGCATTGAACCCATCAGGGCCAGGTGCTTTACCCATTTTAAGATCTTTAATTGCCCCAAGGACCTCGTTGTGAGAAGTTGGCCTGGCATATGCTGTCCACTAGTTCTAGTGGGCACCTTGCACCAGTCCAAACAACCCCTTATGGATGATAGGTTAAAGACAACCTTTAGTGAAAGCTATCCTAGTGGTAGCTATGGAGAGCAGCCTTCAGGCTAAGTCTTGGAGGAATGTAAAGCAGCTTGTTTTACCAGTCTATAATCTCTTGAGTGACCAAATGAAAGAGGACCACACCAGATATATATATATAAAATATATGTATTTAGTCTTAAACACACCCCTCTAGTCTCTTTATGAGGCTAGAGTTCGAAATACATAAGTTACAAGTCAAATATCAGCAGTATTTAGCACAATACACGTTTGAGCCCTAGGGGCGTACCAAACCATATACTAAAATAATGGTATAAGAACCACGACTGAACTAGACACAAGGCCTAGAGCCTGTAGAAGTGCTTGAAACCCAAGGAACCACCCAAGGTAGTGACACAGGGACCCACGGGGACGCGTGCAGTGTGAGAACAGAGCCGGGAGCCGCCGTTGACTTCTATGGCGAAAGTCGCGGTTAGATTTTTAAAGAAAAGGGACACTTCGGAGAGGACTTTCAGTTAACCCCTTAAAACTTAAGAGTTTCTAGGGCCCACACTCACGTGAGTACCGAAATACTCGAGTTACCTCACCCAGGGAAGCCGGGTGCATACGTGTTAAAAGGTGTTGGGAATCGTCGTCGTTTTCAATGGCGACCTCTGGAAAAGTGCTGTTGCCGTGGAGAAGAAGAGTGTCCGGAGCGATCGAGGAAGAGGAAGACCTGAAAGCAGAGGGGACAGAGTCTGGGTCACTAGCCAGTGACTAGGGGCACGATAGTCGAATGCCCTCCGATGTCGGGTGCTTCAGGTGAGTTGACGGGTGCCTTGACTCTTCAGCCACAAGGTCCAGGAGGCGTCGACGACAAGCAGGAGCTGGATTCGAGCTGTCCCACAATGTCTGTCGAGTGCTGCGGTGTCGGCGACCGGATTAGACCCAACAAGCCTTGGCAACGGCAAAGTCACGGGGAGGTGAAGAAAAGGCTGCGGTGCAGACCAGCAAGGTCTGAGGGACTCACCCCGCGAAGGTAAGTCAGGGCACGTCTGGAGCAGCCAGAAAAGCCCAAGCAATTGAAGAGTTGCCTTTGTGGGGACCCACTAGCCAACGGACTAGGGATCGCAAAGGAGCCTCGAGCGGTCACACTTGGAGCTGGCCCACGGGACACTCGTGAAGTGTAGGCCAGTGATCTTTGCTGCAGTAGGTGCTCGGGATAGGGCTACTTGGAACCCAAAGCACAGCTTCGAGAGATGTCAGGAAGTTCGTGCACTTGCAAATGTGCTTGGTGTCCAGGGGTCACGGTTCCACGTTACCCACGACAGCTACGGGCCTCAGCTTTGCTGGGGACTTGGAGCAGCCTCGGGAAGTCTGGATATCCACCTCTGGTGATGCAAAGACTTCAGCATCCAGCAGGAGCTTCAGTGATGCAGACCGGACAGATGCTTCGTTGGTGACTGCCAAGCAGGGGAGTCACTCCTTGACCCCAAGGGAGATTCTTCAGTCCTCTAATCTTGATGTAGAGCGTCGAAGGTCCAGGATTCAGCTTCAGAGTTTCGTCCAGGAATATCTAAAGTCCTGTTGCCAGGGTTCCCTTACTTATACTAAGAAAAGGAGTTGGACTAACTCTGGGGACCCACCTATGGGAGGGTTTGGAAAGAGTGGTGGCTACACCCATTTCCTTTGTCCAGTTTCGCGCCAGAGCAGGGGCTGGCAGCCCCTGCAACCGGTTTGAACTGGGGTATGCACGAGGACACCAAATGTGCCCCCCAGTGCAGGACTTCAAAGCACTCAGAGAGTGCACCACCCAGCCCCAATCCACTAAGGCCTGTCTGGGAGGTGGTAACACCTCCCTGGGAC
>CAWUFW010033660.1:0-12059 GCA_963921515.1 Calotriton arnoldi
GTTGACCAAACGAATCTGAAAGTACCCTGTGAAGGACAGAAATGACACACAGTCAAAAGCAATGCAGTACAGGACAGAACAGCAAAACTCATGCACAATACATGTTACAAGATACCCACCCAGAACCAAGTTAAGCATGTCAACACTGTTGGGGAGTACAGCCCACCTGTCACCACACATCGCAACACACATCCTGTCAAGTAGCCATGGACACACTCCAACAGCACCAGAGCACCACCCACACATCATGCCAACTCACATCATTCACATGACACCTCAGGATACTCACATTCAGCTAAAGAAGTTGGTGATGAGCTGTGTGCGGACATCACCATCACACATCATCATCATCATCGTCACTGGCATCGTGGTCCAGGCCAGGATCCTCCACAGGTGGCGGATGTTGAGTCATCGTCATCCTGGATGAGAGGCAACTCCTTCCGCACTGCCAGGTTGTGGAGCATGCAGCAGACGATGATAATCTTGCACACTTTTGCAGGGGCATATGGGAGGGACCCTCCGGTCTTGTCCAGGCAGCGGAAGCGGCTCTTCAGGAGACCAAAGGTCCGCTCAATCACTCTCCTGGTCCGACCATGTGCCTCATTGTAGCGCATCTGGGCAGGTGTCACAGGGTTCCTGAGGGTGTCAGCAACCACGGCATGTTGGGGTATCCCGAGTCACCTACGGACAGACAAGTGCACATCAGCTGACTTGGAAAAGTGGGCGGAATACTACAGATCAGATCACACACAATGGCACAAAGTCAGTACACACCGACAAGCCAGGCACGCTGGTTCTGCATCTGTGCCATCAACCTGGGGATGCGACTACTCCTCATCACAAAGGCATCGTGTGCTGAACCAGGGAAACGGGCACACACGTGTGTGATGGTCCATGTCTGCAAGACACACCACCAGTGCATTGACCGAGTGGTAGTGCTTGCGGTTCCTGTAGGCCTGCTCCTGGGCCTGTGGTGGTACCAAAGCCACATGTGTCCCATCAATGGAGCCAATGACATGCGGCATCCTCCCCAGGGCATAAAAGTCACTCTTCACGTCAGTGAGTCGTCGCAGTCTAGGGAAATAGATGTACCGGTTCAGGAAGAGCAACATTGCCGCCAAAACATCGCGGAGCACACGGCTGAACATGGTCTGTGACATCCCACCAGCAAGACGCCACAGTATGTTGGAAGGTACCGGTGGCAAAGAAGTGTAGGGCTGCCATCACCCTTCACCTTGGGGGTCAGCGCTGTAGGATACGGCCGGCCAGGCTGCAAATGTGGGGACAACTGCACTGCAAAATCCTCAATCAGCTGCCTGGTGAAGCGGTACCGTCGGATGCTGTCCCGTTCCACCATCGTTGCCAGGTCTGGGAATGGCCGATGGACAGCAGGAGCCCTGCAGTGCAGAGGAGAAGTAAGCAAGATCGTCAGTCACCCCACATATGCGGCATTGAACACACTCAAGATCCCAACATACATCATCATGAGGCACAACTACATGAAGTGTGCAGTACCGGAACGACATTTATGGTACATACATGGCCAACATCTGTCAACACGGTCCTACAGGTGGCATCAATTTGTCCCTGTTTGGCCCATTGGATATCATGATGCTGTGTCACAGTCACCCCCCAGTGACATGTGAGGACAGATGTGCCCCAGGCACCACAGCTCAACGACAGGCACATTCCCAGGGACCCTGTAATGCCACATGGACACTGGCATCACCTGGAGTATCATGTGTACACCACAACAAAACAAACATGACCCCCACAGGTAGTGGCCACACTTGCCATGGCAGGAGAGCCATGGACGTCTGTGACACACACGCACAACATCAGAGTCCATGCACACACAACGTGGATGTGGAGACTGTCTCCCCATTGTGCACATGAAATCAGAGACATTGTAAACACTACATGCACAAAGACTGTGGAGGGCCATCACTATTGTGCCACTGGGACACCCTGGCTCAAACATACCGTCCCACATGGGACTCACGGGGTATGTGACATGACATACACAAACACCACTGTGAAATGTGACCATGGCACATGCACAGATATGAACAGTTGCACATCACAGTGGTCACGTACACGTAACACCCATGATCCTGTCCCCATGAACACGTGCACAGCCTGGGGGTGGCTGCCCACAGGTGACACCCACAGGACAACATGTACACCAACATACACACAATAGGAAATGCAGCCTTACATGCCTTATGATAAGGTTTGGACAGGCTGTCGTGATGTAGGTGTGCCCCTCACTCCCTGGGAGCTATCTGTGGCTGGCATATGTCCATCTGAGACAGGCATGCTGACATATGCCAGTCACATGTACAGTGATGCGTTGTACTGCAATGGACCTATCGGTGCCTCCGGCCGGCCCATTGCATTCAATGTGTGCGGGTACGCGTTGTACCCCTGTGCGCGTTGAACAGCAATGGACCGATCGGTGCCTCCGGCCGGCCCATTGCATTCAATGTGTGCGGGTACGCGTTGTACCCCTGTGCGCGTTGAACAGCAATGGACCGATCGGTGCCTCGGCCGGCCCATTGCATTCAATGTGTGCGAGCACGCGTTGTACCCCTGTGCGCGTTGAACAGCAATGGACCGATCGGTGCCTCCGGCCGGCCCATTGCATTCAATGTGTGCGGGTACGCGTTGTACCCCTGTGCGCGTTGAACAGCAATGGACCGATCGGTGCCTCCGGCCGGCCCATTGCATTCAATGTGTGCGGGCACGCGTTGTACCCCTGTGCGCGTTGTACTGCAATGGACCGATCGGTGCCTCCGGCCGGCCCATTGCATTCAATGTGTGCGGGTACGCGTTGTACCCCTGTGCGCGTTGAACAGCAATGGACCGATCGGTGCCTCCGGCCGGCCCATTGCATTCAATGTAGCAGTGGCACGCGTTGTACCCCTAGTGCGCGTTGTACTGCAATGGACCGATCGGTGCCTCCGGCCGGCCCATTGCATTCAATGTGTCGGGTACGCGTTGTACCCTGTGCGCGTTGAACAGCAATGGACCGATCGGGTGCCTCCGGCCGGCCCATTGCATTCAATGTGTGCGGGTACGCGTTGTACCCCTGTGCGCGTTGTACTGCAATGGACCGATCGGTGCGCACCCATTGACAATGGGCTTGCCTGGCAACGGACGCGTTTACGAATATTCGAACGAGTCGGTTGCTGGAAAATCAGTTGGTCACCCACAACAATGTTGCAAAATCATGTATGTCATGAAGTTGAAGATTTGAAGGATGCTGTGGGCGTGTTTTGGTGCTGCTATTCCATGGATTGGCCAGATTCAGAAGATGCAAACGACTTGGACCTATCTCTTTGGACACAAGGGACAGTATCTGCCTCTCCAGCACATATATATTGCTGCATGTTCCCCTGAGAGCCCACTTGCCTGCACTACATGCTCCAGGACGACATCTGCCACTGCACTGCTGCTGTCTCTGCCCCTCTGGACCCTGCAATGGCACGTACTGTGGAGAGAGCCCCAGCCTTCAGCCTTGAAGAGAACCAGGCCCTGCTGGACAGCCTACTTCCACAGTACAGCAAGCTGTATGGGACACCAGGGGAGCAGGTGAGTGTTCTGTGCACTGCCTTTCTGAATGTGCATTTTGTCTGACTAGCAAGGCTGAGAGTCAGCACACCACTGGCTAGCAGGCTCACTGAGTAGTTGTCACCCCCATAGTGTGTAGTGACTTGCACTGGACAGGTATGGTGCAGTGACAGTGCTTCTGAACAGGGTTTTACTCCCCATGCTATGATACCATGTAGTGACTTCTGGAAAACTGTCCATGGGCAGCCGTGCACTGCCTGGGTACACCATGTGCCCCTATGATTGCGACATGTAAATGCAACTGTGTCATGCACGGATATGTTGCATGTGTAGTAATGTCCTTATCACTTTGTCATCCTGACAGGCTTCTGCCCATCGGAAGCATGAGATCTGGAAGGACATCGTCCGGGCTGTCCGGTCCGTGGGGGTCTACAAGCGCCGGATCCGCAACTGCCAAAAGAGGTGGCAGGACCTTCGGGGCTGGACCCGGAGGATTGCACGGGTCCAGCTGAAGCTGTCGCCTCCTCGCAGGAGGGGCGGAACACGGACCCTGACCCCCACATGCTCAGGATCCTGGCGGTGGTCTTTCCAGACCTGGATGGGCAGCTGAAGGCCAGAGAGCAGCAAGGAGGGGGTGAGTCAAAGACTGCACTGTGTACTCTGTCTAACATGTTATGTGCCCTCCTCGGGCCAGGTTGAACTGCCACAGTACAGCAGTCATGTTGTCCAGGAGCCATGTCCCTCTATTGTGCACTGCCCACTCCTCATCTGATACCCAGGTGTGGCCCTTACATGCAGGGAATTCTGTCACTTAGGACTGTGTCCTTGCAGTTTGCTTGACTCAAGGTGGGAGACAGCATCTGTTTCCCTGACTCTGTGGTGGGCATCATGGGTGGGTCCATTGCTTACACAATGCCTGTATTCTGACATGTATTCAGCGTGTTACTTTGATCTGTGGTCCAATTGCTGAGCTGATCCACCACATGTGGCTGGGGTACCTGGCACACACCCATGCTGCGGGTGGGAACAATGTTTGGGCCCCAGGAGTATGTATATGACGTGTGTCACACATACTTAGCCAGCTGCCTACAGTCCAGGGCTCATCCCTCATTCATGTGGGGCTGGACAGTCATGCCTACTCCAGGCCATACAATACACTCTGTACTCCCACTCCCGTGTATCAGAGGACACATTGTGCACAGTGATTTGCCCTCAGGTGTCTGCCTCTGTGTCAGTGTGCTGTGGATTAGTCGCCAGGACTGCTGTGGAGTTTCTTGGTAGGGGCTCAGCATGCCACTGGAGATGTGACCATAGGAGACGATACTTGTGTGACACATAGGTGTCTGATCAGCTGCCCATGCAGACTGGGGCATGTAAATGTGAAGTTCAGGCAGCTGTTCCCCATGCACAGCAGAGTGTGAGGGGCTCAGGTTCAGAGGGTAGTGTCACAGGTCTCCCATATGTCCAATAGGTATGACCTGGACAGATGAGGGTTAAGAGGATGTGTTGTGGGGGATGTACATGTGCACTTGTGCAGCTCCAGGACTTGCATTCCCCATGACCTACTATTGTGACACAGTGCAGAGTGTTGTTGTCTGGCTGCAAAGTCATACATCACTGAGACAGTGATGTATGACTTTGCAGTCATGCCTCCGCCATGGCATGTGTCTACTGATTGGTGATCCTGCAGGGGAGTGACATGTGCTACATGCACACCATAGTGGCGCTGGCTATCAGGACATGGGTGCATCATGGTGTCTGTCGCTGGTATGCATCACATGCATTTCCTATTTGACTCTGGGCATCCCTTACATCCGTAAACCTGTACTGACTCAGTGGCAAGAGCTGTGATGTGTCCACACCGTGTCCTCTGCACTGTCCAACTACTGTGTACTTGGTGCATGTGTCAACACTGGGGTGTTGCAATCCAACAGACACCAGACAGATGGGTGCAAGGCCATGTGGGATGTGAGTGCCATGCTTGGCATCAGACTGACAATTGACTTCTCCTGTTCAATTAGTGCACTTTTAGCAATGTACAACTAATGATGCCAGGGCTTGCTCTGTGATGTGCTGTGCTCACAGTGGTGTGTGCGTTATGTGCAGGTGACTGATGTCTGTCTGTTTCCCCATTGTTTGCAGATACATCCACGGCCACGGAAGGGGACAGCTCCACGGACCAGGAGGAGCCGGAGAGCCAGACTGGGTCAGCAGCCGAGGAGTGGTCGGAGGGACCCAGTGGCACGGAGGGCGAGGGGAGCCACACCGAGGAGTCCTCAGCAGCATCCACCTCAGCTGAGGACCAGAGCAACTCGGAGGATGACTCCCTTGTGGAGGCGGGTGTCAGCAGCCACCACACCCCAGCTAGTGTTGCTGTCCCCGCCACCACCAGCACCACCACCGCCCTCCCATCGGCTCCCATTCCCCAGGTCCGTGGAGGCTCCCATGTCCGGGAGCGTGTCTCCTTTGGGCCAGGCACCGCACCCCTGCCCCTGTGTCCCCTGCTGCCCTGAGTGAGGAGTCTGTGTACCTCCTTCGCCAGCTCCATGTAGGGCAGACAGCCATGCTGAGTGTCCTCCATGCGCACACCGCGCTGTTGACTCAGCTGGTGTCGTTCATGGAGGGCATCTCATCGGGCATGTCTGACCTACAGAGGGGCAATAGGTCCATGGACTCCTCCCTGACGGCAGCAGTGTCCCTCCTCAAACGGTCCCTCACCCCTCCTGCCTCTGCTCCATCCACACTCCCCAGCACCTTACCCATCCCAGGCACACACACACTGGCACACACCAGCACACACACATCCAGCACACTGACACACACGCCAATGACAAACGCACACGCACGCACATTCAGGGGACTGAAGCCAGACTCACAGGGGATGGGGCCCTGGAACACACACACGCATCCACATGCACTGCGCAGTCCTCAGTTCCTCTCCTCCAAAGCACCCTCCCTTGCCTCACCTGCAACCCCAAAGTCACAGCAGCTCTTCCTCTGTGACCTCGGCCTCTTCCCCACCGATGAAGCTGCTCCAGCATCCCGGGGAAGAGGAAGCCCACCCACACGGAGCAGAGTGCCCCTCGTCCCCGGACACCCTCCCCAGGCGCAGACGGACTGAGGCCCCCACCCGCAAGTCCCCCGGAGTGCTAAGAGCAAGACCCCGCCACCGCCCTGCAGCTCAGGCACAAGGTCTCCATCCTCCATCCCTCAGGCCCCCACTGCACAGGTGCCCCCACCACACCCTGCCCCAGGTTCCCCCACCCACAGATATACCATCCCCAAGATGCTCCGGCCTTCTCCCCTGCCACTTGCTCTCCCAGCACCACACCCCCGCTGCGCTTGTCTGTGCCACTGATGTGGTGAGGGTGTCCCCCCCTCTGTCCAACCCACCTTGCCTGTTCCCCATTCTCCTCCCCTGGAGGTAGGCACTGCAGTGGAGTCCACTACCGCCTCTGTCTGACTTGGGCACTGCAGTGGCGGACCTGTCCACCCCATCTGCAGGGTCCACTGCAGTTGTGCCGGCACCCACGACATCTGTGTCATGCCCCCAGTTGTGCCGGCACACACCATGTCAGACACCTCCACTGCAGCTGTCAGTGGCTCTCCAGCACCCACCACCCCTTCCCTGACTCCCCTGGTGAGCCCTGATCCTGTCCCTGTGGTGCCTGGCCTGCCCCCCGGTTGCCCCTCCTAGTGGATTGTCCCTGGTATTGTGCAGGCATGCGTAGGGTGACATCTGCCAGTGTCACCCTGTTTGAACTTTGACAATGGACTGGCCATTGGCCTTTGCTCTTTTTCAGGACTTCGTTTGGCCTCAACACATATGCTGAATAAAGCAACTTTCTTTTCTCTAGTGCTCATGCTTCAGATGTACATGTTGTTGGTGCAGCTAACCATGCCCTTGCTGCAGTGATGGTGATATCTGGTCTCATGATTATGAAGTGTTACTGTGCAGGAACCCATGTGGTCCAGGGGGAATGTGTCCTATCATGTGGTGTATCCATGTCATCAATAGCAGCATCTGAGGGTGTCATGTGTTCAGTATTTGGCAATGGGTTTCCTACTTACATTGGCAATTTCATATCTGTGGCTTCCACCCCTGCACATCTGTTGTGCCTGCCATCGTTGCATTTGTCTACTTCCCTGACCGTGTTGCCATCTCCAGTGGACATGCAGGTTTGGGCATCAATGGGGAGGGACTCATCCGTGTAGTCAGTGCAACATTGCTATACAAGTGTGTTGGATCTGTGCTGATGATTCCGTTGGCACATCCATGACCAGGCTGATGTGATGGGAGCCCTCATTTGGTGCTAATTGTTGATTGTGTGACCAAGTGCTCAGCTGACATGATGGGGCCCTACTGAGGCAACATATGGCACAGCTTTCCTCACACAGGAGTGGAGTCCCCTCATGGCAGTGTGTACACGTGTGACATTGCCTGCGCCCAAGGTGTGTGTTGTATGTGCATGTCTGTGTGTTCACTTCCATTCATCTGCGCATGCTGTGATCCCTAGTGTTGTACCTGTTTGTGATGCTTGCTGACTTGAGCTATGTTCCCCAAAGTCTTCTCCTGTGTTCTCTGTGATGTGGGTGCATGGCACATTACTGGTCATCAGGGTGTCACCCATAGGTGTGTTTGCTGTCAGGGCAGAGTTTGTGTGCTGACGCAGATGGGTCACAGTCAGGTTTCCCTTGGCACTTGTTGTTTGCCCCTGTCATGTGATTTCCAGTTTGTGTTATCTTTCAGTGATTGTGACACGTTGTGTGTGTGACTGCTGGCACTCCTTAGGGTCCGGGCTGCAATGTTGGTTGTTGTCTATGTGTGTTCTTTGTGGGTGACCTTGGCTTCTTCATTGGTGTGTGACTGTGGCTGGGATCCCATTGGTCGGTGTGGTATTGCCGTCATGTCCATGTACAGCGTAGTGTGCAGTGTGTCAGACATTCAGGAGTCTTGTTGAGTGTCCATGTGTGATGTGTTTCTACACCTTGGTTCCCACCCACCACCCTGGAATAGTCATGGGTGCATGTGCAATGTCACCAGTGCATGTGTACTTCACTGCTGCACATTGTTGGAGGTCGAGGGGTGTGGTCTTGAGTGTGTGCAGATGAGAGTTGTTGCCCGGCTAGTCCCCTGCCTCCATGTTGGCCTTGGCTTACTGGCCATGCTGATTGATTTGTGCTTGTGTAGGTGTGATGGTAGTTAGTTGCTCAGGACACCTGACTGTGGTTCACAGTGTGAATGACATTTAGCTTTGTCATCACAGTGGTATTTTTCTTCAGCCCAGGGTCACCACATTGTGGGGGCCCTGGGGGTGGTGCTGTGGTGTGTCTGTGACTTGCTGTGTCAGTTGTTGTTCCTACGTGCCTGTGTGACATGTGTGTTTTGTGCTCCCTCTCACCTGTCAATGCCTGCTTGCCCACATAGGGGATTTGGATCCATGAGTTACCTTAGTGTGGCAGTGTATGCACATCTGTATGATTGGTATTCAGCTCTCCTCATGTGTTGTGTTGTTGCCTGGGGACAATGGCACCCCCACCCTCACCTGCTGTGTATGATGACAGTGTTGGTCTGCCTGTTTGTGTTTGTGCATCTGCACCACTGCATTGGCATATCTTGGGTGTGCCATTGGCTGTATGTTGTTTGGTGTGTTTCCCCTGCTGTCCCTGGGACTCCTAGGTCATCGGTCAGCACAGTGATCATGGTTTGTGTGTCCCATTGCTGCCATGGTATGGTATCTGTTCACCTCACATCTGCTGTCTCCACAGGGTATCTGCATTTGTGTGCCCATTGGTGCAAATATGTGGTTCTGCATTCTGATGGTCACTTCTGTCATTGTGTCATTGATGACTGTTGACGGTCTCAGCCACCATGGGTGTTGTTTGTCTGCACATGGCCAAAGGAATGTTTCATTTGCACTGCAGTATTTGGCTCCCCCAATTTATGTTGCAATGGGACACATACACGACTTTGCCACAGATGAGTTTTTGGTTCTGTGACCAGGAATGATCCATGCAGTTTGGCAGTTGCAGCTCTTTCTTTGTCAACAATTACCTTTTGGTCACTGTGATGATGAGGGTGTAGACCCCATTGCCACAATGGTCAAAATGTGCTTCAGCTATGGACCCCACACTTGCCTTTTGGTCACTGTGATGATGGGGGTTTAGACCCCATTGGCACAATGGTCAAACTGTGCTTCAGCTATGGACCCCACACTTACCTTTTGGTCACTGTGATGATGGGGGTTTAGGCCCCATTGCCACAATGGTCATGGGCTACTTGCATTGTGGGTGCCACACACATATATGTGTGGCACATGTGCTAGGGGGTCACATTGTATGTTCAATGTCATGTTCGGTGTTGTAGGCATTTGACACAGCCTGCTCACACGCTTGTCATGGTGGTGGGGGGATGTCTTAATCTTGCATTCCCTAGGTTGTGGTGTGCTTGTTGTGTCATGCATTGTCCATCCTATGAGTGGGGGTGGTAGTAGTGGTAGGCATCCAGCCCCCCTGGCTAAGGGTGGTAGTAGTGGTGGGCATCCTGCCCCCTGGGTGAGGGTGGTAGTAGTGGTAGGCATCCTGCCCCCTGGTTGAGGGTGGTAGTAGTGGTAGGCATCCAGCCCCCTGGCTAAGGGTGGTAGTAGTGGTAGGCATCCAGCCCCCCTGGCTAGGGTGGTGGTAGTAGTGGTGGGCATCCTGCCCCCTGGGTGAGGGTGGTAGTAGTGGTAGGCATCCTGCCCCCTGGGTGAGGGTGGTAGTAGTGGTGGCATCCAGCCCCCCTGGCTAAGGTGGTAGTAGTGGTAGGCATCCAGCCCCCTGGTTGAGGGTGGTAGTAGTGGTAGGCATCCTGCCCCCTGGGTGAGGGTGGTAGTAGTGGTGGGCATCCTGCCCCCTGGGTGGGGGTGGTAGTAGTGGTGGGCATCCAGCCCCTGGCTAAGGGTGGTGGTGGGCATCCAGCCCCCCTGGCTGAGGGTGGTAGTAGTGGTGGGCATCCTGCCCCCCTGGCTAAGGGTGGTAGTAGTGGTAGGCATCCAGCCCCCTGGCTGAGGGTGGCAGTGGTGGTAGGCATCCTGCCCCCCTGGGTGAGGGTGGTAGTAGTGGTAGGCATCCTGCCCCCCTGGCTAAGGGTGGTAGTAGTGGTAGGCATCCAGCCCCCCTGGCTAAGGGTGGTGGTAGGCATCCAGCCCCCCTGGGTGAGGGTGGTAGTAGTGGTAGGCATCCTGCCCCCTGGGTGAGGGTGGTAGTAGTGGTAGGCATCCTGCCCCCCTGGCTGAGGGTGGTAGTAGTGGTAGGGCATCCTGCCCCCTGGGTGAGGGTGGTAGTAGTGGTAGGCATCCAGCCCCCCTGGCTGAGGGTGGTGGTGGTAGGCATCCAGCCCCCCTGGCTAAGGGTGGTAGTAGTGGTGGGCATCCTGCCCCCTGGCTAAGGGTGGTAGTAGTGGTGGGCATCCTGCCCCCTGGGTGAGGGTGGTAGTAGTGGTGGGCATCCTGCCCCCTGGGTGAGGGTGGTAGTAGTGGTAGGCATCCTGCCCCCCTGGGTGGGGGTGGTAGTAGTGGTGGCATCCAGCCCCTGGCTAAGGGTGGTGGTAGTGGCATCCAGCCCCCTGGGTGAGGGTGGCAGTAGTGGTAGGCATCCAGCCCCCTGGGTGAGGGTGGTAGTAGTGGTAGGCATCCAGCCCCCCTGGGTGAGGGTGGTAGTAGTGGTGGGCATCCTGCCCCCTGGGTGAGGGTGGTAGTAGGTAGGCATCCTGCCCCCTGGGTGAGGGTGGTAGTAGTGGTAGGCATCCAGCCCCCCTGGTCAGGGTGGTAGTAGTGGTAGGCATCCAGCCCCCCTGGCTGAGGGTGGTAGTAGTGGTGGGCATCCAGCCCCCTGGCTAAGGGTGGCAGTAGTGGTGGGCATCCTGCCCCCCTGGCTAGGGGGTAGTAGTGGTAGGCATCCAGCCCCCCTGGCTGAGGGTGGTAGTAGTGGTGGGCATCCTGCCCCCCTGGGTGAGGGTGGTAGTAGTGGTAGGGCATCCAGCCCCCTGGCTGAGGGTGGTAGTAGTGGTAGGCATCCTGCCCCCTGGGTGAGGGTGGTAGTAGTGGTAGGCATCCTGCCCCCTGGCTAAGGGTGGTAGTAGTGGTAGGCATCCTGCCCCCACGGGTGGGGGTAGTAGTGGTAGGCATCCAGCCGCCTGGCTAAGGGTGGCAGGTAGGGCTTTCCAGCCCCCCTGGCTAAGTGGTGGTGGTAGTGGTGGGCATCCTGCCCCCTGGCTAGTGGTGGTAGTAGTGGTGGGCATCCTGCCTCCTGGGTGAGGGTGGCAGTAGTGGTGGCATCCTGCCCCTGGGTGAGGGTGGTGGTAGTGGTAGGCATCCTGCCCCCTGGGTGGGGGTGGTGGCGCGCATCTCAGGCCCCTGTGTGCATATGTGGCATTGGTGATGGGCATCCCGCCCCTATGGTGCTGCTGTTGCTGGTGTAAGTATATTCAGATTCCCAGTGTATGT
>CAWUFW010033661.1:0-12059 GCA_963921515.1 Calotriton arnoldi
ATAACCGATGCAATTGGCCGTCGGGCACACCGACCGTGGTCCATTACTGTACACGCGATTCCGGGTACTAACGCTGCACTCCAGCGACAATAACAGATGCATACGGCCGGCACCGACGTCCATTGCCAGCCAACGCTGCACTGGCGACACAACAGATTCAATGGCCAGCGCGTACACCGACCGGTCCATTGCTGCAACGCGCGACCTGGTACAACACGTACCAAGACACAACAGATGCAATGGGTCAAGCCGGCACACCGACCGGGTCCATTAAGCTGTACAACGCGTATTCGCCACAACAGATGCAATTGGGTCGGCTGGGTACACCGACATCGGTCCATTGCTGTACAATGCGTATTCCGGTACAACGCTTACCCGCAATATTAACAGATGCACAATGGCCGGGCACACCGGGACACGTCCATTACGTACAACGCTGCACCGCACACAACAGATTCAATGGCAGGCGGCAACAATTTATCGTCCATTGCTGTACAACGCGTATTCCGGTACAACACGAACAAGACACAACAGATGCAATGGCCGGCCGGGCACACCGACCGTCCATTGCTGTACAACGCGCATCTGCTCACAACAGATGTAATGGGCCGGCCGGGCACACCGATCGGTCCATTAAGCGGCCAACGCGTGACTGGGCCACAACAGATGCAATGGGCCGGCCGGGCACACCGATCGGTCCATGCTGTACAACGCGTATTCCGGGTACAACGCTGCACCAAGACACAACAGATGCATGGCCGGCCGGGGTCACCGCATCGGTCCATTGCTGTACAATGTGTATTCCGGGTACAATGCGCACTGCTATCAATAACAGATGCAATAACGCCGCCAATCATCGGGTCCATTAAGTTGGGCACAACGCACTGCTTGCTTTTAACAGAGCAATGTGGCCGGCCGGGCACACCGACGTGGTCCATTGCTGTACAAACGCTAACCCAAGACATAACAGATGCAATGGGCCGGCCGGGCACACCGATCGGTCCATTGCTGTACAACGCTGCACCTGTACAGGTCAGTCGCATATGTCACCATGCTTGTCACTGGTGAACGTATGCCAGCCACATATACCTGCCAGAGACCCAGGGGCACACCTACAACACCACACCCAGTCCACACTGCTTCCTAAGGCATGTAAGGCTGCATTACTCTTTCTGTGTATGGGGTTAACATGTGGTTTCTGTGGTGGCACTTGCGGGCAGCCACACCCAGGCTGTGCATGTGTTAATGGGGACAGGGTCCTTTGTGTGTTGTGCACATGACCACTGTGATGTGCAACAGTTCATTTCGGAGCATGTGGCAACAACCTTCATTGAAGGCCATCCTAGTGGTAGCTATGGAGAGCAGCCTTCAGGCTAAGTCTTGAAGGAATGTAAAGCAGCTTGTTTTACCAGTCTATAATCTCTTGAGTGACCAAATGAAAGAGCACCACACCAGGTATATATTCAAAATATATGTATTTATTGCCAAACACACCCCTCTAGTCTCTTTATGAGTGCTAGAGTTCGAAATACATAAGTTATAAGATATTAAATCACAGTAATAGCACAAATACACGTTTGGGCCCTAGGGGCGTACCAAACCATATACCAATAAAGTGGTATGCGAACCACGACTGAACTAGACACTAGGCCTAGAGCCTCTAGAAGTGCTTGGACCACAAGGAACCACCCAAGGTAGTGACACAGGGGACCCACGTGGAGGCAGCGTGCAGTGTAAATACACAACCGCGATACGCCGTTAACTTCTATGGAGAAAGTCGGGATCGGGAAAATAGAGGAAAGGGACACTTAAAAGAGGACTAGGACAAAACCCTTTGAGATCTAGGACTTTGAAGAGTCTCACCCACGGGAGCACGGAGTACTCGTGTTACCTCACCCAGAAGCCGGGTGCATAGGTGCCTTTCGGGGTCGGGTTTCGTCGTCGATTCGAATGGCGATCTGCTGCAAAGTGCTGCTGGCGGCCAAGAGAAGAGTGTCCGGGTGGATCCAAGAGTGGATCGGAGTTCTGGTGAACCTGAAAGCAGAGGGGACAGAGTCTGGGTCACTAGCCAGTGACCAGGAAGGCGATGGACAGATGCCCACCGATGTCGAGTGCTTCAGGTGCGTTGACGGTCGTCTTGACTCTTCAGCCACGAGGTCCGGGAGGCGTTGTCGGCAACCAGGAGCAGGATTCAGGCTGGTACACAATGTCTGTCGAGTGCTGAGGTGTCGGCGACCGGATTGGACTTAACAAGCCTTGGCAACGCAAGTCTCGATTAAGATGTAGATCGTCGATGGTGCAGACCAGCAAAGTCTATGGAACTCACCCAGCGAGGTAGGTAAGGGCAGGCCTGGAGCAACCAGGATGCCAAGTAAGAAAGAGGATTGGCCTTCGTTAAGGGCTACTAGCCAACGGGGCTAGCGACCGCGAAGGAGCCTCGTGACGCCGCACGTGGAGCTGGCTTACAGGACACTCGTGGAGTGGGGGCCAGTGATCTTCGGTGCAGGTGGTGCTGGAGGGCTAGGGCTACTAGGAGCCCAAAGCACGCCTTCTTTGGGAGACCCAGAAGATGATGCACTTGCAAATGTGCTCGGTGTCCAGGGGTCACGGTCTCAAGTCACCCACGATGGCCACGGGCCTCAGCTTTGCTGGGGACTCCAGGGTAGCCTCGGGGAAGTCTGAGAATCCACCTCTGGTGATGCGATGACTTCGGCGTCCGGCGGGAGCTTCAGAAATGCGAACTGGACAGATGCTTCTTTGGTGCCTGCCAAGCAGGGGAGTCACTCCTTGACCCCAAGGGAGATTCTTCAGTCCTCTAATCTTGTCGTAGAGCGTCGAAGGTCCAGGATTCAGTTTCAGAGTTTCGTCCAGGTATAATCTAAAGTCCTATGGACTGGGTTCCTACCTTTATTCTAAAAATAGGGGTTGGACTACTCTGTGGCCCCACCTATGGGTGGGTCAGGGCAGAGGGTGGCTACACCCCTTTCCTTTGTCCAGTTCGCGCCAAAGCAGGGGCTGCAAGCCTGATCCGGTTTGAACTGGGGTATGCTCAGGGACACCAAGTGTGCCCCCAGTGCAGGACTTCAAAGCACCCGAAAGTGCTCCCGCCCAGCCCCAGCACACATTATCCTGTCTGGGGAGGTGGTCACACCTCCCTGGGACAGAAACCTGTTGTCCAGGCCTCCCCTGCCGGAGTTTCGTCCAGCAGCAGGAGGCCAGACTCGTGTCTGTGGCAGCAGCATCCATTTTGTGATGCCAGGGCTCTGGAAAGAAGTTACCGGACTCGTCAGAGTTAACATGTCTCCTCTCCAGAAGGGTGGAGTATAACTACCCCCGCCACCAGGATTGGCGGGGGGTAGTATTCCAAGATGTTTGGACACCAAACACGACATGTTTAGGTGCAGCCATTCCAAAGTTAGCATTTTACCGCGAGGATATAATGCGCTTAAGAGTATATGGTCAGGCTGCACTACAAGCAGCATCAGAGATGGTCTCCGAGACAGCTGCAGAGGGGCCCTGCTCATGACAGGGGCACCCTCTCACATAGGAACCATGCACTCTGCCTTTAGGATTGATAAGGCCTGCCTTAGGAGTGACTTATAGGTTTATATGTGTGTATGTATTTCGTGATATAGGTAACCTATATCACAGTAAGGGGTGCATGCACCACCTTGCCCAGGCTGCAGTAGCAGACCTGTGGTGTCAGTTTGGATGGCCTTCCAGGGGTGGCATAATACATGCTGCAGCCCCTGGCAGTCCTCTGAGAGTACCTATGCCCTTGGTACATAGTATACCATATACTAGGGACTTATAAGGGCACTCCAGATCCCAATCAGTGATGTGCCTAAGGCACATGGAAACCATTTTAGAGAGGAAGCAGCTAGGCTGGGGTTCTGATTAGCAGGGCCCCAGCCAGACTAATGTCGAAAAACAGTGAAGCATCAGCAAAAAGTGGGGGTACCCATGTGAAGCAGATCCTACTCTCCTACACAACCCCCCAAACGTAGGGACATTAAACTAACCTTGCCCAGTTAAGTCTTTCATGTTCTAAGTGGAAATACCTAGAGAGTCCATCTGCATTCGCATGGTTACTCCCAGGCCTATGTTCCACTGTAAAGTCCATCCCCTGTAGGGAAATGGACCACCTAAGCAGTTTGGGGTTTTCACCTTCATTTGTTTTAGCCATAAGAGGGGCTTATGGTCTGTCTGAACCAGGAAGTGTGCACCAAACAAGTATGGCCTCAACTTCTTCAGAGCCCAGACCACAGCAAAGGCCTCCTCTCTGTGGCTGACCAACGTTTCTCTCTAGGGGTCAGCCTTCTGCTAATAAAAGCTACTGGCTGATCCTGGCCTTCTTCATTCAATTGTGACAGTACAGCCCCTACCCCAATTCAGATGCATCAGTTTGAACAATGAACTTCTTGGAGTAATCAGGACTCTGCAGAATTGGGCAGTTGCACATGGCCTGCTTGAGGTCATCAAATGCCTTTTGACAGCTAACTGTCCACTGAACCTTTTTGGGCATTTTCTTAGAAGTTAAGTCATTCCAAGGGTGTCACTATTGATCCATACCCCTTGACAAATCTCCTATAGTACCCAGTCAGGCCCTAAGAAGGCTCTCACCTGAGTCTGGGTAGTGGGAGCAGTCAGTCCATGATGGTCTGGATCTTGCTCTGCAGAGGTTGAACCTGGCCTCCACCCACAAGGTGGCCCAGGTACACAACACTGACTCTGCCCCTATCTGGCACTTAGTGGCCTTGATAGTCCAGGCCTGCCTTTTGCAGGGCCTGTAAAACATTCCTGAGGTGGACCAGGTGATCCTCCCAGGTGGAGCTAAAGACAGCAATATCATCTAGATAAGCTGCACTATAGGCTTCCAGTCCATGTGAGAACTGTATTCACCAACCTCTGGAAAGTGGCAGGTGCATTCTTCAGACCAAAGGGCATTACCACAAATTGATAATGTCCACTAGGGGTTGAGAATGCTGTTTTGGGCTTTGCAGTATCAGCTAGTCTGATCTGCCAGTAGCCAGCTGTTAGGTCAAATGTGCTGAGATATTTGGCAGAGGCCAAAGTATCTATGAGCTCATCTGCCCTGGGTATTGGATGGGCATCAGTCCTAGTGACTGCATTGAGACCCCTGTAGTCTACACAGAACCTCATCTCTCTCTTTCCACCACTGGTGTGAGGTTTCGGTACAAGGACTACTGGACTAGCCCAAGGGCTATCTGAGGTTCAATAACTCCCAATTCCAACATTTTCTGGACTTCAGTCCTGATACAGTCCCTGACATGGTCAGGTTGCCTATAAATCTTGTTTTTAATAGGCAGACTGTCCCCAGTGTCCACTTCATGAGTGCACCAGGTGGTCTGACTGGGTGTCAGTGAAAACATATGTCTAAACTGATTGAGGACTTGCCTGCAATCAGCTTGTTGCTGGGTAGTGAGGCTGCCTGCCAAGGCTGCACCATCAACTGACCCATCGTCAGGGTTCTGTGAGAGCAGGTCAGGGAGTGGGTCACTCTCTTCCTCCCTGCCCTTCATCAGTAGCCATGAGCAAGCCCATGTCTGCCCTGTCCACATATGGTTTTAACCTGTTGACATGGAGAAACCCTGTGGGGACTCCTGGGTGTTCCTAGGTCCACTAAATAAGTGACCTCACCCTTCTGCTCAACAATAGTGTGGGGTCCACTCCATTTATCTTGGAGAGCTGCTGGGGCCACTGGCTCCAACACCCACACCTTCTGTCCTGGCTGGTAAGCAGTCAGAACAGCCTTTTGGTCATGCCAGGCCTTCTGAAGTTCCTGGCTAGCCTCAAGGTTTTTGGTTGCCTTTTTCATGTACTCAGCCATCCTGGAGCGGAGACTAAGTACATAGTCCACTATATCTTGCTTTGGGGGCTTGAGAGGTAACTCCCATCCTTCCTTCACCAAGCACAGTGGACCCCTCACAGGGTGGCCAAACAGAAGTTCAAAAGGGGCTGTAACCAACCCCCTTCTGGAGGCACCTCCCTATATGCGAATAAAAGGCAGGGCAAGAGTATGTCCCATCTACGCCTAAGCTTTTCTGGGAGCCCTTTAATCATGCCCTTCAAGGTTTTGTTGAATCTCTCAACTAAACCATTGCATTGTGGGTGATAGGGTGTGGTGAACTTATAAGTCACTCCACACTCCTTCCACATTGCTTTCAAGTACCCAGACATGAAGTTAGCACCCCTGTCTGATACTACCTCCTTAGGAAAGCCCACTCTTGAGAAGATTCCCAGGAGGGCCCTTGCCACCACAGGTGCTGTAGTGGTCCCTGAGGGGAATAGCTTCTGGGTACCTGGTGGCATGATCCACTACCACCAGGATAAACCTGTGCCCAGAGGCTGTTTGGGGATCCATGGGACCAACAATGTCAATCCCTACCCTTTCAAAGGGCACCCCCACCACAGGTAGTGGTATCAGGGGGGCCTTTGTAGTGCCACCTGCTTTGCCACTGGCTTGGCAGGTTACACAGGAGCGACAAAACTCCTTACTGTCTTCAGACATGTGGGGCCAGTGAAAGTGAGGGACAATTCTGTCCCAAGTCTTGTTCTGGCCCAGGTGACCTGCTAAGGGAATATCATGGGCTAGGGTCAATAGGAAGCCCCTGAACTTCAAAGGTATTACCAACCTCCTGGTAGCACCAGGCTTGGGGTCTCCTACTCTCTGAGTACAGGAGTCCATCATCCCAATACACTGTATGGGGACCACTAGCTTTCCCAGCAGCCTCAGCAGCAGCTTGCTGTCTGAGGGGTTCAAGGGAGGGGCAGCTCTGCTGCTCCTGGCTCAGATCTGCCCTAGAAGGTCCCCCTGTCCCCAAGAACTCAACCTGGTCAGGTTCAAGTTCCTCTGGGACAGTTCCTTCTTCAGGGCTGAGATCATCCCCCTCAAGGGACTGATCTTCCTCCTGAGCCAAGGGGAAGGCACTGCCTTAACCCTACTACTCCTCCTCTTGGAAGGCACTTGGTCCATTCTTCCAGAATCCAAGGCCTGTTCAGTGCTAGACATTTTGGCTTGTGACCTGGTCACAGCAAACACATCTGCAGGGATCCCCAGCATTTCTGCATGGGTCCTGAGCTCCACTTCTGCCCAAGCAGAAGTCTCTAAGTCATTGCCAAGCAAAGCATTCGACTGGTAGGTTTGCACTTACCACAACCTTCTTAAGGCCAGTTACCCCTCCCCAGGAGAAGTTAACAACTGCCAGAGTATGGTCTGTTCTGACATTGCTAGCATTGGTCACTTGGTACATCTCACCAAGCATAACTTGCCCAGGTAGCACAAGGTCTTGTGTCACCATTGTGACACTTGCCCCTGTGTCCCTAAATGCCAAAGCCTCACGTCCATTGATTAAAGGCTGTTGTCTGTACTTGCCCAGATTACTGGGACTCACAGTGGAGGTCACATCCATGCCTCCATCACAGACTAACACAGCCTGAGTCAGTTCTCTGACTAAGTCAGAGCCCAACTCAGTTCCCAGGGTGAACCCTACTAAACCCTTTGCTGGAGCACTTCCACCAACTGTACTAGGGGGAACAGGTGCCTTAGGGGCATTGGTGGGTGCTGGACTGGAGTCTTTGGACTTGGTGCAATCACTGGTCCAGTGGGTCTTTTGCTTACAGACCTTGCACCATGGTTTTCTTTGGCCTTTACCTTTGGTAGACTGGGAATCCCCACCAGAAGAAGATTTTTGGGGGCCTGATGAAGACTTTTGATCTTTACCCTTCTCCCCACCCTTGTCAGAGTTCTTAGCATCTTGCTTCTTGGTTTCCCCACCTTGGTTCTGTACCTTCTGCTTCACCCTGGTTCTGACCCATTTGTCTGCCTTCTTTCCCAATTCTTGGGGAGAGGTCAGATCAGAGTCTACCAGGTATTGATGCAACAGCTGATTTTGACAGTTATTAAGAATCTGCTCCCTCATTATCAGATTATACAATCCTGAGAAGTCACACACCTTACTGCCCATCAACCAGCCTTCCAGAGCCTTGGCAGAACAATCCACATAGTCTACCCAGTCTTGAGTCTGTGCTTTTTGGGTGTCTCTGAACTTCAACCTGTACTGTTCAGTGGTTAGGCCAAACCCATCAATAAGAGCACTCTTCAAGACCTTGTAATTATCAGCATCCTCCTCTCTAACAGTGAGGAGCTTATCTCTACCTTTGTCAGCAAAGGAGAGCCACAAGATTGCTGCCCACTGCTCCTGAGGGACCTTCTGTACTTTACAGGCCCTCTCTAAAGCAGTTATCCATTTGTGGATATCATCCCCACTCTGGTAGGGAGGGACAATCTTGCTCAGGTTCTATGGTCATGGGACCTTTCCCTGTCTCTAGGGACATGTGCTGCCACCATGGGACTCTAGTCCCAACTTTCTTCTCTCTCTAAGGAGATCTAGGGATTCCCTATCTAAAGCCAATTGCTTTTTTCTGATCTCCAGCTGAGTTTCCTCATACTGGACCAGTCGGTCTCTCCTCTCATGAGAGGATTCCCTCCTGTGAGAAGAGACAGAGCTCCCTATAGAGGTGCCAGAGTGGTTAGGACTCCTGAGAAGGGGAGATCTAGACTTCCTGGGCACACTCTTAATCCTTCCTGGGGGGACAAAGAGGGCATCATCTTGATCATCCTCATCATCATCCACAGGAGGGATTGGGTTTTCCAGGTCAGGGTCATTGTCACCCTCCTGGCCAGTTTCAGAGGGGGGCTGGGGGTACTGGTACCCTAGCCTCGTCCTCTTCGTCCTGCCCCACCCTCAGCTCCTACCCCTTCAGTCCCTACAGGCTCACTAAGGTCATGAAGCCACCAACAGCTCCTTGAGGTGTTGGGTGGTGGGGCTTTGGCCTGTCCTTAATTTTCTCAAGTTACATAAAGCTCTCAATTCCAAGAATGGGAGTGTATCATACTTGGAGGGTGGAAGCTCAATGGCTTCCTGCAAGGATTCTTTGGATCCTGCCCTTAAAGACATTACTAGTGTGGTGTGGTGTATGCACTACCTACTCTAGTGTGGCCTACTAAACTCTCTTGAGTTGTGAGAAAGGGTTGTGCTATCCCTTAACACACAACTCTAAGTTCAGTAGAACTCACTGTATTCTAAGCTTAAATTATATGTACCTTAGAAGTGCCTTTAGTGGCTTTCAGTTGATCAATTCAACTGAGATTATCTGGTAAAACAATAGCAAGCTGGAATCCCACACGCTGCACACCAATGTGAGGATTGGTCTGGCATATGCTGTCCACTAATTATGGTAGGCACCTTGCACAAGTCCAAACAACCCCTTATTGGAGATAGGTTAAAGACAACCTTTATTGAAAGCTATCCTAGTATGGTAGCTATGGAGAGCAGCCTTCAGGCTAAAGTCTTGGAAGGAATGTAGAGCAGCTTGTTTTACCAGTCTATAATCTCTTGAGTGACCAAATAGAAAGAGCACCACACCAGGTATATATTCAAAATATATGTATTTATTGCTAAACACACCCCTCTGAGTCTCTTTATGAGGCTAGAGTTCGAAAGCACATGAGTTATAAGTTATTAATTCACAGTAATAGCACAAATACACGTTTGGGCCCCTAGGGGCGTACACCAAGCCATGTACCAATAAAGTGGTGTACGGCCACGACCTTGAACTGGGCACTGAGGCCTAGAGCCTCTCGGGGAGTGCTTGGACCACAAGGAACCACCCAGGAAGTGGTGAGCACAGGACCCCACGGGAGGCAGCCGTGCAGTGCAAATACACAACCGCGATACAAGCGGTTAACTTCTGTGAGAGAAAGTCGGGATCGGGGAAAATAGAGGAAAGGGACACTTGGAGAGGACTGGGACAAAACCCTTTGTGAGATCTGGGACACCCAGAAGAGTCTCTACCCACGCGAGAGCACCGGAGTACTCGTGTTACCTCACCCAGGGAAGCCGGGTGCATAGGTTGCCTTTCGGGATCGGGTTTCGTCGTCGATTCGGAATGGCGATCTGCTTGCCAAAGTGCTGCTGGCGGCCAGAGAAAAGTGTCCGGAGTGGATCCAAGAGTGGATCGGAGTTCTGAAGAACCTGAAAGCAGAGGGGACAGAGTCTGGGTCGCTGCGCCAGTGACCAGGAAGCGATGGACAGATGCCCACCGATGTCGAGGTGCTTCAGGTGCGTTGACGGTTGTCTTGACTCTTCAGCCACGAGGTCCAGGAGGCGTTGTCGGCGACCGGGAGCAGGATTCGGGCTGGTACACGATGTCTGTCGAGTGCTGAGGTGTCGGCGACCGGATTGGACCCAACAAGCCTTGGCAACGGCAAGTCTCGGTGAAGATGTAGATCGTCGATGGTGCAGACCAGCAAGGTCTGTGGAACTCACCCAGCGAGGGTAAGTGAGGGCAAAGGCCTAGGAGCAACCAGGATGCCAAGTACAGAAAAAGGATTGGCCTTCGTTAAGGGCCTGCTAGCCAACAGGCTGGGGAGACCGCGAAGGAGCCTCAGTGACGCCGCACGTGGGGCTGGCTTACAGGACACTCGTGGGTGGGGAGCCAGTGATCTTCGGTGCAGGTGGTGCTGGAGGCTAGGAGCTACTCGGAGCCCAGAAGCACGACTTCTTGGGGGACCCAGAAGATGATGCACTTGCAAATGCAGCAGCGGTGTCCAGGGTCACGGTCTCAAGTCACCCACGATAGCCACAGGCCCCTCAGCTTTGCTGGGGACTCAGGGTAACCTCGCGAGGAAGTCTGAGAATCCACCTCTGGTGATGCGATGACTTCGGCGTCCGACAGGAGCTTCAGAAATGCGAACCGGACAGATGCTTCTTTGAGTGCCTGCCAAGCAGAGAGTCACTCACCTGACCCGCAAGGAGATTCTTCAGTCCTCTAATCTTGTCGTAGAGCGTCGAAGGTCCAGGATTTCAGTTTCAGAGTTTCGTCCAGAGTATAATCCTAAAGTCACTAAGGACTGGGTTCCTACCTTTATTCTAAAAATAGGGGTTGGACTACTCTGTGGCCCCACCTATGGGTGGGTCAGGGCAGAGAGGTGGCTGCACCCCTTTGCCTACGTCCAGTTCGCGCCAATGGCCCAGGGGCTGCCAGCCCCTGATCCGGTTTGAACTGGGGTATGCCCTGAGGGACACCAAATGTGCCCCCAGTGCAAGGACTTCAAAAGCACCCAGTGCTCCCGCCCAGCCCAACACATTATCCTGTCTGGGGGGAGGTGGTCACACCTCCCCTGGGACAGGAAACCTATTGTCCAGGCCTCCCTGCCGGGTTTCGTCCAGCAGCAGGAGGCCAGACTGGTGTCTGTGGCAGCAGCATCCATTTTGTGGTGCCAGGGCTCTGGAAAGAAGTTACCGGACTCGTCGAGTTAACATGTCTTTCCCTCTAGAAGGGTGGAATGCTTTGCCACCCCCGCCGCCAGGATTGGCGGGGGGTAGTATTCCAGGATGTTTGACAGCCAAACGCAGAGCATGTTTGGGTGCAGCCATTCCAAAGTTAGCATTTGCCCGCTGAGGGATATGATGCGCTTAAGAGTGCTGTGGTCAGGCTGCACTACAAACAGCATCAGGAGATGGTCTCCGAACGCTGCAGAGGGCCCTGCTCAGCTTACTGAGGGGCTCCCTCTCACCTCGGAACCATGCACTCTGCCTTCCAGGATTGATAAGGCCTGCCTTAGGGTGACTTATAGGTTGCTGTATGTGTGTATGTATTTCGTGATATAGGTAGCCTATATCACAGTAAGGGTGCATGCCACCTTGCCCAGGCTGCAGTAGCAGGCACTGTGGTGTCAGCATTGGATGGCCTTCCAGAGGGTGGCATAATCACACTTGCTGCAGCCCCTGGCGAGGCCTCTGAGAGCTACCTATGCCCTTGGTGCATAGTATACACTTATACTAGGGACTTATAAGGGCACTCCAGATCCCCAATCAGTGATGTGCCTAAGGCACATGGAAACCATTTTAGAGAGGAAGCAGCTAGGCTGGGGTTCTGATTAGCAGGGCCCCAGCCAGACTAATGTTGAAAAACAGTGAAGCATCTAGCAAAAAGTGGGGGTACCCATGTGAAGCAGATCCTACTCTCCTACA
>CAWUFW010033662.1:0-12058 GCA_963921515.1 Calotriton arnoldi
ACATGTGTTCTTTAAAACGTAATAAAGCTTCTTCCAGCACACCCTTATTGAGTATTACTCAGTCCAACACAAGTTTAGGATGAATTCAAAGCACAAATCAACTACATATATTTGTTTCATTGAATGCTATACAATTATACTTTCAATTGGATCAATATTGTCCAAAGCCGACACACAGCCCAAAAACGAGTTCAACAATCTTCAAATTCTTGTCTTTATTGATTCTTTTAAAAAATATTCCCAGCACACGATCTAGCCGACACGTGTTTCGTCTGCACTCAGACTTTTTCAAGGCAATATGGGAATGAAGCAATAGTAGATTCGAGTAATGATGAAACACAAGGGCGCATCAATTTGCATACGAAGTATCGTGGAAATATCGTGTAACTTGCCCGTAGATCTCAAAATCAATAAGTCACAAGATGTGTGAATCAAGTGGTGCGACCTTAATGGTCACAAGTTCAAAGTAAAAAATATAGGGGGTACACATCCATGATACGATAGTACCCCAAGTCGCACAGCAGTCCGCGACCACTGACGGTACAGCAGTCCGCTCGTAAGAGGTAAAAATCCTCTTACGAGCGGACTGCTGTACCGTCAGTGAACTTCATTGCTTCATTCCCATACTGCCTTGAAAAAGTCTGAGTGCAGACAAAACACGTGTCGGCTAGATCGTGTGCTGGGAATATTTTTTAAAAGAATCAATAAAGACAAGAATTTGAAGATTGTTGAACTCGTTTTTGGGCTGTGTGTCGGCTTTGGACAATATTGATCCAATTGAAAGTATAATTGTATAGCATTCAATGAAACAAATATATGTAGTTGATTTGTGCTTTGAATTCATCCTAAACTTGTGTTGGACTGAGTAATACTCAATAAGGGTGTGCTGGAAGAAGCTTTATTACGTTTTAAATACATGCATGTTATTTATAATGTGCTGACAACATCTTTAGGTAGTAGGTGTTACAGGCTGATAGAGCACCCCGATCCAAATATTTTTTAACAATAATACTAAACGCCAATAACTACGATTTATATACATGGTTATCATTTGATGTGCGGTTTTTCCCTTTTGGGTCCACTACTACCTATTTTCTATGTTTGTAACATGTGTTCTTTGTGGGTCTCCTTTGGTTCCTCATTGGTGTAGGTGTGTTGCAGGGTTCACAATGAATCGTGTTGTCTTCACATTATGCCCATGTTCCGCATACTGTGCAGTGTGGCAGACATTCACAGGTGTTGTTGACAGGCCATGTGTGTTGATTTCTGTGTACCTTAGATCCCCCCACCACCCCTGGGATTGTAATGGGTGCTTGGGCAATGTCAACAGTCCCTGTGTGCCTAGCTGATGCACATTGTTGCAGATCAGGGTGTGGGGTTTTGAGGGTGGCCACATGTGAGTTGTTTCATGTCTAGGCCCCTACCCACATTTTGTACATTGGTTGCAGGACATGGCCAGTGATTTGTGTTTATGGAGGTGTGATGTGAGTTTGTTGTTCTGGACACATGACCCAGTATGGACAGCTGACTGTGCTCCACAGTATAGGCAAAACAGACCTTTGTCATCACAGTGGGATTGGCGTACAGGCTACTGTCACCACAAATTAGGGTACTAGAGGGTAGTGCTGTAGTGGGTCTGTCTCTTGCTGTGTTGGTTGCTGTTCCACCCAGCTTGTGTCACATGAATACGTTGCTATACCACTCATCTGACGATGTATGCTTGACCACAAAGGGGTGCCCAGTTCATTAGTTACTTTTTGTATGGCACTGTGGACACATCTGTGTGATTGGAGTTCATCCCACCGTCATGTGTTGTGTACTAGCCTGGGGACACTGAGACAGACACACGTGTTGTGTATGATATGCAGTGTGGGTCTGTGTTTGTGCATCTGCACCTCTGCATTGGTATTTCTTTTGCGTTCCATTGTGTGGATGTAGTTTGGAGGTTTTTCCCTAATGTCCATGCATCTTGTAGCTCATCATCCTGCACATTGCTCATGTTTGGTATGTCCCATTGCTGCCATGGTATGGGACTTTGTCACCTAACATCGACAGTCTCCACAGGATTCCTCAGTTTGTGTGTCTGTTCGTAGAGATATGTGTGTATGCATCATGATGCTCACTTTTCACATAGTCTAATTGGTCACTGTGGGCATTGTCAGGGCACATGGCCAATGCTTGTCTGCACATGGCAGAGGGAGTTCTTGTGATACACAGCAATCTTTGCCTCTCAAATCTATGTTTGTATGTGACACAACCACCACATTGCCACTACATTGGTTGTGGATTTGGGGCCAGTGAGCACAAATGCTGGTCTGGTGATGCTGCTATTATTTTGTCCACACTCACCTTCTGGTCACTATAGTGATGTGGGCTTTGGAACCCATTACCACAATGTTCCTGAGATGCTGGGGTTTTGAGCCCCACAGTCATCTTTTGTGCACACATGTGATGGAAGTCACATTGTATGTTCACTATCAGAATCAGTGTTGTGGGCATTTGGGACACACATACATAGAATCTTGCAAAGATGGTAGGGGTGGGGGTTTGCTTAGTGACCCTATGCATGTGAATGCTGGTGGTGCAGGGCATCCAGCCCACTATGAGTGGAGATGGTAGTGGTGCAGGGCATCCAGCCCCCTATGAGTGGGGGGTACTGGTATTGATGGACATCCAGCCCCCTATGAGTGGGGATGGTAGTGGTGCAGGGCATCCAGCCCCTTATGAGTGGGGATGGTAGTGGTGCAGGGCATCCAGCCCCCTATGAGTGGGGATGGTAGTGGTGCAGGGCATCCAGCCCCCTATGAGTGGGGGGTACTGGTATTGATGGACATCCAGCCCCCTATGAGTGGGGATGGTAGTGGTGCAGGGCATCCAGCCCCCTATGAGTGGGGATGGTAGTGGTGCAGGGCATCCAGACCTCTATGAGTGGGGATGGTAGTGGTGCAGGGCATCCAGCCCCCTATGAGTGGGGGGTACTGGTATTGATGGACATCCAGCCCCCTATGAGTGGGGATGGTAGTGGTGCAGGGCATCCAGCCCCCTATGAGTGGGGATGTTAGTGGTGCAGGGCATCCAGCCCCCTATGAGTGGGGATGGTAGTGGTGCAGGGCATCCAGCCCCCTATGAGTGGGGGGTACTGGTATTGATGTACATCCAGCCCCCTATGAGTGGGGATGGTAGTGGTGCAGGGCATCCAGACCCCTATGAGTGGGGATGGTAGTGGTGCAGGGCATCCAGACCCCTATGAGTGGGGATGGTAGTGGTGCAGGGCATCCAGACCCCTATGAGTGGGGATGGTAGTGGTGCAGGGCATCCAGCCCCCAATGAGTGGGGGGTACTGGTATTGATGGACATCCAGCCCCCTCTGAGTGGGGATGGTAGTGGTGCAGGGCATCCAGCCCCCTATGAGTGGGGATGGTAGTGGTGCAGGGCATCCAGCCCCCTATGAGTTGGGATGGTAGTGGTGCAGGGCATCCTGCCCCCTATGAGTGGGGATGGTAGTGGTGCAGGGCATCCTGCCCCTATGAGTGGGGATGGTAGTGGTGCAGGGCATCCAGCCCCTATGAGTGGGGATGGTAGTGGTGCAGGGCATCCAGCCCCCTATGAGTGGGGATGGTAGTGGTGCAGGGCATCCAGCCCCTATGAGTGGGGATGGTAGTGGTGCTGGGCACCCCCTAGGTGTGGCCACTGCTGGTGGTGTGGACCATGCTACCCCTGTGGTTTTGCTTTTGCTGGTGGACGGCATGTCCCCCCTATGTGTGTGTAGCATTTCGCGTGTTCGTGACGTTTGTTTCTGTGGGTGTCTGACTTACCGTCTGTGACGTATGCGTCTGTTCCTGATCTTGTCATAGATATGCAGTACTGGGATAACCTGTGCGATGGGATTCATCATTGGTTCGTCTCGTACTTGCTAATTGTTGCTCCATCTCGTACACGTTGTGAGTTGGTCCGTTTCGTAGCAGTGGATCGTGTTGTGGCGCGAATCGGACCTGCTATTCATCTCTCCTGGATGCTGTGACGTGCTGCTAGTGGCAACCCGTTCGGCGCGTAGGATTTGCGCATCGTACTTGTCCGGCCGGAAACTATTGTGGAAACTGCTTCCGGCCGACTCGGATGGGCGTTCGGATAAGCGGCTCGGACGGGAAATGTTGCTGGAATTGAAGACTACGTGTCGTTCGGAATTGTGGCACTTTTGCGCATCGTACTTTATCGCCCGGACGGACCGGCTCCCAGTACGAGTCGGTCACAGGGTAAGGCTACGGACAGCTCTCGGAGGGCTGTCCGAGCGAGATCGGAATCGGCCCCTAAGGGGAGTGGGAATAGTTAATTGTATTGATTTACTATCCAGCACCTTCCTTTATTTAATACTAACTGGAGTGGGAATAGTAAATTATATTTATTTACTATCCAACACCTTCCCTGATTTAATACTAACTGGAGTGGGAATAGTTCATTATATTCATTTACTATCCAGCACCTTCCTTGATTTAATACTAACTGGAGTGGAAATAGTAAATTATATTTATTTACTGACCAACACCTTCCTTCATTTAATAGTAAGTAGAGTGGGAATAGTATATTATATTTATTTAGTATATTTAAGCTTTTATTAATTAATAATAAATGTAGTGGGAGTAATAAATTATATATGTGTAGAGTTTATTTAAGTTATTTGCATTAATAGTATTTGGTGTAGCTAATTTAAATTAAATATATTTGTATATATGTGAATATGATATATTTAAAAAAAAATACAGTTGTTATATGTATGTATTATAATATTAATTGTCTCTTGTTTAATAAATATTATAATACATATTTAAATTGTTATTGATGTACAACATTATTTTTGTAAAATATATGCATTTTTAATAAACATATAATAAAATAACATACATTGCAAAATAATCAGACTTTCAAATAGGGCAAACAAACATTTTATTTTTATTAGGATATAGTTAGATGAAAAACTTATATTTTATTTTGAAAATGTTATATAGATGAAGACATATGGTGAAAATATTTACATATTTTATTTTTTTGCATAACATTTTTGGAACACATTACAATGTTTACAATATAAATTTTTTAACATATATAATTTATTCATTGTTATGTTTTATAATACATGTATTTTTAATTAGTAACATAAAATAGTATTTTGCATGTTTGTGACAAACATTTTTTTATACAAAATAATATTGGTATATTACTTATCAGTTTATTTTTCCATGTTTCACATTTTATAATATAAAATATAATTTGTTGAAAAAGAATATTGCATTATAATATACTTGTATTTAACAAAACATAACATTATTTTTACAGAACATTTTTTCCATATACACAAGATATATTTTTATTAATATTATTAATATGTATATAATTAATAATATTAATAATTACATTGTTTAAGTTTCTATTATTTTTTTTAAAAGGTATGTATTTATTTAACATTTGCAAATATTTTATGCATTTATTTATAAAGTATAGTAAGTAATACAAATAAATATTTTATAATAATAATTAATATATATAATATAATATTTATTATTACAAATTAACAATGTTGAAAACATTTTACAATATTTTTTAAATGTGTATAAACATTTGTTACATTTTTAAAAAATATATTTGTTATTCATTTATACCTTTATTGCATGTTTTCATATTATTTAAGATTAATAATAATATTTAACCAGCCATTTTTGTTTAGGGGGACTAATTTTGTAACCGCTACCTGTTGTTTTGGGTCATTTCGCGGGGGATCATATCGCGGTTAGGAGCTGCTTCGCGTTGAGACAGGTAAGACTAATTTTCTTTATTTAAACTAAGTTATTACTTTAATTTGGATGTAGTTAGGTGGTGTATAGTGTATTTACTGTTAGGTAGTTGTGTTTTTGGTGTATTTTAGGTGTATGTTCGATTTTTTTAGTTTTGACTAGAATTGGTGTTTGAGGCCTAGTGTTTAGAGTCTATAATATGTCTATAACTTTATGTGTACTATTTTTAAAAAGTTATTAACAGTATATTGCAGTTGTATATGTGTATTTTTGTGTGGGTGGGTATGTTTTACTTTTTTTTACAGAACTTAGGGGGTCATTACGATGACGGGCGGACAAAGTCCGCCCGCCACGGCAGCGGTGAATGGGACCGTCCGCCATAGGAGCGGCGGTCCCGCCGTGAGTATTAGGATGCCACCGCCACGGTGGCGGTGGTATCCCCTATTCCCAACATTGTGGCGGGCGGTGTTCACAGCACCGACCGCCACAATGCTGGGAATGCACGTCATGCATTGGCATGCACAAGGTGACAGGCACCGCGCGGTGCCTGCCACCCTGTGCATGCCAATGTAGGGGGGTACAATAGGTACCCCCCAAGTGCACCCCCACCCCCCCTCCCCTGGGGACCCGCAACGGGCCCCCTTTGTAAAAGACCGTATTCTCCGCAGTCATCATAATATGGATGGCGGTGTCTTGCAGACACCGCCACAATATTACTGCCCTTTTCCGCCCGGTCACCTGTGTGACCGGCGGAAAACCGGCGGATGGTCTATCCGTCCGCCGGGTTCCCCCCCGCCATCGTAATGTGGCGGGGGGAATGGCATGTGGGCGGAGGGGAATGGCGGGCGGATCGCCACCGCCATACGGGCGGTGGCGATCCGCCAGTCATCGTAATGACCCCCTTAGTTTTACGACGTTGGGTTTTAGAGAAGATTGCCGTTTTTTTTCTAAAGAGGTGTGTATTAGTTTTGTAAACTAATATTTATTTAACACCCTCTTAATTTTTCGCGTTTTCATGGAGCGTTTTTTTACTATACTATTTATTCGGGTTTTTTATGGTATTTGCCAATTAGATTTATCGAGAGAGGATTTGTTTTTGGCGATATTTGCATTTTTGCATTTTTTGGGGGGGTTTATTTTAAATTAATTTGGAGAAACCGACACCTGGATGGATGTAGAAGATGTGTAAAGTTAGCTTTGGAGCTACAACAACTGTAAGTAATTTTTAATATTTTATGTGGGAGGGAAATGTTGTTTTATTATATTCTAATATGTATTATATTTTGTAAAATATTATTAAGCTGTCAATATATATTTATATTAAATATAAAATATAAAATATATATATGACAATTTATTAATGTTTTATAAAATATAAAAATAATATATATACATGTATATGTTGGGTTTTAGAAGAAAATTTATTAATTACTGTTTACTTTAGATTTAAAGTATGCTTTTTGCTATTAGGGATAAGTATTCTAGGCCTCTAGTTGTTGGGAAGAGTGTAACTTGACTTTGTAGAAGCTCATACATTTTTTTAGTTTGTGTAGTTAGTTTTGGTCCAATTAGTGTAATGGATTGTTCTATTCTGAGGGGCCGATTCCGATTCGGGCCGGAAATCTCTCCGACCGAGCCGGACCCGGAGAGATTCCCGACCGAATCGGACCCTAGCAGCCCGACCGAACGAGTACGATGCGCACGTATGCCATCGGACTCGATTCGGTCGGACTCCCATTGAAGTCAATGGGAGCCAGTCGTACGACGCGTACATGGGCTCCCATTGACTCAATGGGCACGACGCGAACAAGGGCGCCCAATACAGCGTGTTCGCGTCGATGCGGGTCGCGCCGTACATGCACGTGTAGGGGGACCCATGGGTCCCCCTGTGTGCGACTCGCGTGCCTACGCTTCCAGGGGGTCCGACACGGACCCCAAAGTGCGGCTCCGACAACTCCTTGGAGCCGGACTGCGCGAGTCGGTCGGAGCGGTCGAGGTGCGCATCGTACTTACCCGGCTGGGGAACGTCTCCATTGCGCGGTGCGCGTCGTCCCCGTGCGAGTCGGTCGGAGCGGTCGGGTCCTGCGAACGAGTCGGTCGGAGATTTCGCGAGCGCACGCATCGTACTCGCTCGCCCGGACGCACGTACGATTCGGTAGGGAAATTGGGCTCCGAATCGGATCCGGTAAAGCCAAATCCGATTCGGAGCCCTACCGGCCGAGATCGGAATCGGCCCCTAAGTTGTTGGTAACTTTGGTCTTTTTGGATAGATTGTAGTAATTTGTGAAGTGTAGGTGTCCCTCTGCCTGTTGTTGCCTGGAAGGCATTATGCCATCCTTCAACAGCGTTGTTAGTTTTGCTTTGCTTGTTTAGGGTACTAAGGTACACATTCCACCACGGAATGTGGAACTTAGGTAATCTTCTGTGCCCTGATCTAGGTAGTCTACCTACCCCTGTATCCTCAAAGTAATCCAGTAGTGGGCTTAATTTCTCCTCATTTCTTTTGTAGTAGGGGCTCTCTATTAGCAGGTTATAGTGCTCTGCTACTTCAGTCACAGGCACATAGGCTAGGGCTACAAGTTTTTTAATTTGATATGCTAAGGTACTGTGTGTTGCATATTGAACACTTAGGGGCCGATTCCGATCTCGCTCGGTAGGCCTACGATTCCGACCGAGTCTGATTCGTAGAGCCGAATCCCGACCGAATCGTACGCTTTCCGACCGACTCGTACATCTGTACGAGGGAGCAAGTACGATGCAAAGTACGCAAAATCGCCGACCGAATCGTTTCCGGGTCCAAATCGCTACGTACGACTCGGTCGCAGACGAATCGTACTGCGCAATGGAGTAGATTTACGACCGAGCCAGTACGATGCACGATTCGGACAGCCGGATCGAGTCGGAGTCTCCGGGACGAAAACGCTCCGGGAAGCGGACTTCGGGGGTCCGTGCCGGACCCCCTTTGCCCGTAGTCTTACGAGTCGGACACAGGGGGTGACCCAAGGGTCCCCCCTACACATGCATGTACGGTGCGGGCATGAGCGAGGCGTCCCCGCGATAGGGGGCACACTTCTCCAAGACGTGCTATTTTCACAATGGGAGTCTATGTACGCGTCGTACAACAGGCTCCCATTGACTTCAATGGGCCTCCGAGTGACACAAGTCCGTCAGCGCTCGATTGCATCGTACTCGCTCGCTTGGAGCCAAGGGGCACGAATCGGTCAGAAATCGCGCCGGGATCGTGTCGGACGGAACGGTTTCCGACCAGGATTGGAATCGGCCCCTTCGTGTTGACTTTTGGAGATGTCTCCACAGACACTGGTTAAAATGATAGTAGCACCCTTGGATAGCTGTATGAGGGTACGTTTTTAGTATTGCGTTAATCATTGCTTGCTCGAAATCGATGATTATTTTCTGTGGAAATTAATTAGTTTTCGTTTTTTATTTGGTTGAGAATTTCTAGATAGGTAGTTTGGGTTTTATTTGGGAGTAAGCAATAGATGAAGGGAATATTAGTATTTTGATATATAGCATGCACTGTGTATAGCTGGAAAAATGGTTTGGGACATATTTTAAATGTCCCATCCATCATCCAGGTGTCACTTTGCTGTAATTTTATTAAGTTATTTGCAGTGGCAAACATAATTATTAGTTTTTTACTGCTTTCATTGTCAAAGAAAATAAATGGTTCGTTATTATGGGTAATGCTTAGTTCAGGTGGGATAAGTACTTCTTGGAATGTTTTAGGGACAGGCATGGTAGTTGTCATTTTCTTTTTCTGTCTAATTATAACTTTTTTTAATGCATCTATGGATGGTAATTGTCCAGATGCATGTTGGGGTACTCTAAGTAATTGTTCCTTTAATATTTCACTAGTGGGTTTGTCTGTACTACTGCTTGCTTCTTCAATTTCAGTTATATTTGGGGGGTGGTTGTGCTCTTTCACAGATAAAACAGTAGTTTCGTGGGTTATGGCTCTTCCATAGCATTTGTTAGAATAATACTTGCTACATTTCCAAAACACTTTTAAATCTGTCTACTTTTCCTGCGTATACACATAACCCATATAACATAGGAGCATTTTCCCCTTCTGGGACTCTATGAATTGTGCGCCTTCAGTCATGGTGGTGTCTTTAATGCTAAAGAAAATGTATATAGAATTTAATTAATATAATACAGTCCATTATTTTGTTTCTAAAATATACATTTTTTGCAATATACTTACAATGTTGAATTTGATGGCAAGAAAAATTTTCTTTTGATGTGTTGAAGCTTTTATTTTCGGAATGTTGAAGGTCTTTCTGTTGATATAAGAAAAAATAATGTTAAGATATTTAAATATATTTGTTGTAGGTGGTAGGGGAATTGAGAAAGAGTTCGTTTTTGTTTTCTAAATTTAGGGTGTTGTTTAAAAAAGCAATTTAAGGGGGTCATTACGATGGCGGGCGGAAGCACAACCGCCGTGCTGGCGGATGCAAAAACCACCAGTTACCGCCGGCACGCAGCAGTCCACACGCCCGCCCAATTACGATGCGAAAAGTAGGCCAAACACCGCCGGCAAGCCAGCAACACCGTCCGCCATCAAAGTGCGTCCGTACACGTAGCGGCGCAGCACAATTGACACAAACCGCCCGACGAAATCACGCCCCGCCCGGCGTATAAATTACGATGCCGCAAACAAACGGCTCCCACGGCTAAGAGATACCGTATGACAAACCGAAGCGGTAACACGGAAGCCGAGCACGGACAACGAAGAAGCGGCTCCCCCGAGCATGAATCCAGCACTGCAGGCCCTCCCCATGCTCATGCTGATGCACCACCAAGGACGCAACGTACCGCGGAGACGCAGGTAGGCACACACACAACAAGTGCACGCAAACAGCGCACACAGTGCAAGGGCGGAAAAAGCGGACAACCCCCCACCAGCGCGTGTACACTACACATCCACCATTGCATCCACATATGACACACAGGCCAAATCGTAACATCGCGTAACACATGTGTACACACCACCTGGGACTAGGAACCAACGACCCCGTCACGGCCCCAAAGCGGCGATGACGCCGCCACACATGCGCACAACGCAGAGGCCAACCGCAGCGCCATGCATGCGTCGCACACAGACACAGGGACACAACCAAGCAGCACACACATCAGCCCCACCCCGAACGCACATGACACGTGACAGGCCTGCCACAGACATGTCCCCAACGCCCAATTCACGGACAACACCCAACGCCACACAACCGACGCACACATGTCAGTGAAGTCACGCAACAGCAGGACACACCCCAGTGTAACAAACATGGCGTAGCACACAGCGGCGGCAACACCAACTAGGAGAAGCAGGGCTCCTTCGGGAAGAGGAACGCCAGTACCACACTGAAACACCCATACCACCCTGCACATATGAACAAGACATATAAAACGGAACACCAAAGAGCCCGGGGACCGACAACAGGTGGCCCAAGAATAACATTCACACACAAGGCCCAACGCAGAGCGGAAAGGCAGCCTGCCGCCCACACAAGGGAGAGCAGACAGCACTGAATGACCTTCCATTCCAACTCCGAAACCACAGCCCTACGAAAGAAGCCGGTGAATACAGCCATTGTCCAAGAAAAGACCAACACAGGCATGCCGAGGAGACCGACCACAGGGCAGATAGCGCATATCACAGAAGCACACAACGGACGGGGAAGAAAAAAGAATACACTCCCCATGTCGGCCACATGCAAGTTAATTGGAAGGAGTCACACATCACTGACCTTGAACTGTCTGAGAAGCATGTGGGATGAGGGCCCGTGTCCTCCGCACAAGCCAACAGAACACAAGTCCTGTCTCCCTACGACTACACAGAGCTCACAGCAACCTCGGAGCGTGCACATTGCAGACTGCACACACAGCCGGAGCACGCCACCACAACGCACCGCTGCGAAATGGCAACCGCAACACACCTACCCAACTACGCCGGACAGCTCAAGCTGTACAAAACCAACCTGATACATACATTGGGATGCGATCTCCTGTCCCTGCTGAACGTAAGTTACCGACTGACTTACCGCATCACATTGTTCAGCTGCGTCATGCCCGTCTTCTACTGTCGGAGGTGTCCCTACCAGCATCCCGTGGAGATGTGCCTCTCCAACCCGGCATGTCTAAAGGCGGACCTGCTACCACTACTCCTCCCTCTGGACGCACACGACAGGGCCTGCTCTGCCTATGGGGGCATGGCGTATGTGGCCAACATCGCACCCACACTGAAATGGGAC
>CAWUFW010033663.1:0-12056 GCA_963921515.1 Calotriton arnoldi
TCTCAATTTTTTGATGAAAAACGATGACCCCTGATCTGTCAAACTTTCTCCAGATGGTCAGTAATGGTGATTTTTGAATGTTTAATCTTTTGACAGTAAATGACTGTTGGATGTGAATTATCACTTTTGGAACTAAAAAGTGTGTTTAGAGTCATTTACCTGCCCGAAATTGGTCAAAATAGAATATTCTGAGTAGGAGGAAAAACCTGTAAAAATGGCAATTTTGGTCACTGTGAGGCTTTAAAAAGTGCTTATTCAACACGAGGCACGATCTAATTGACATTTTGAATCATTTTTTGTACAGTTCAAAAATTCAATTTTCTGATGAAAAACGATGACCCCTGATCTGTCGAACTTTCTCCAGATGGTCAGTAATGGTGATTTTTGAATGTTTAATCTTTTGACTGTAATTGACTGTTGGATAGTGATCTATCACTTTTGGAACTAAAATAAGTGTGTTTAGAGGCATTTCCCTGCCCGAAATCGGTAAAAAAATAGAAACTTCTGAGTAGGAGTAAAAGTCTGCAAAAATTGCAATTGTGGTCACTGTGACCTAAAAAAGTGGTTATTCAACAGGAGGCACGATCCAATTGACATTTTGAAAATCGATGACCCCTGACCTGTTGTACTTTCTCCAGATGGTCAATAATGGTGATTTTTGAATGTTTAATATTTTGACTGTAAATGACTGTAGGATAGTGAATTATCTCTTTTGGAACTAAAATAAGTGTGTTTAGTGTCATTTCGCTGCCCGAAATCGGTTCAAAATAGAAACTTCTGAGTAAGAGTAAAAGTCTGTAAAAAAGGCAATTTTGGTCACTGTGAGGCTTTAAAAAGTGGTTATTCAACACGAGGCACGATCCAATGGACATTTTAAATCATTTTTTGTACTGTCCAATAAATCCATTTTCTGATGAAAAACGATGACCCGGACCTGTCGTACATTCTCCAGATGGTCAGTAATGGTGATTTTTGAATGTTTAATCTTTTGATTGTAAATGACTGTTGGATGTGAATTATCACTTTTGCAACTAAAAAAGTGTGTTTAGAGTCATTTTCCTGCTCGAATTTGGTCAAAATAGAAGCTTCTGAGTAGGAGGTAAAACCTGTACAAATGGAAATTTTGGTCACTGTGAGGCCTTAAAAATTGGTTATTCAACATGAGCCACGATCCAATTGACATTTTAAATCATTTTTTGTACTGTCCAATAAATCCATTTTCTGATGAAAAACGATGACCCCGGACCTGTCGTACATTCTCCAGATGGTCAGTAATGGTGATTTTTGAATGTTTAATCTTTTGACTGTAAATGACTGTTGGATGTGAATTATCACTTTTGGAACTAAAAAAAGGGTGTTTCGAGTCATTTTCCTGCCCGTAATTGGTCAAAATAGAAGCTTGTGAGTAGGAGGAAAAACCTGTACAAATGGAAATTTTGGTCACCGTAAGGCTTTAAAAATTGGTTATTCAACATGAGGCACAATACAATTGACATTTTAAATCATTTTTTGTACTGTCCAATAAATCCATTTTCTGATGAAAAACGATGACCCGGACCTGTCGTACATTCTCCAGATGGTCAGTAATGGTGATTTTTGAATGTTTAATCTTTTGACTGTAAATGACTGTTGGATAGTGAATTATCACTTTTGGAACTAAATTAAGTGTGTTTAGAGTCATTTTCCTGCCCGAAATTGGTCAAAATAGAAACTTCTGAGTAGGAGTAAAAATCTTTAAAAATGGTAATTTTGGTCACTGTGAGGCTTTAAAAAGTGGTTATTCAACATGAGGCACGATCCAATTGACATTTTGAATCTTTTTTTTACAGTCCACTAAAAATCAATTTTCTGATGAAAAACGATGACCCCGGACCTGTCAAACTTTCTCCAGATTGTCAGTAATGGTGATTTTTTAATGTTTAATCTTTTGACTGTAGATGACTGTTGGATGTGAATTATCACTTTTGGAACTAAAATAAGTGTGTCATTTTCCTTCCCAAAATCAGTCAAAGTAGAAGCTTCTGAGTGAGGAGGAAAAACCTGTAAAAATGGCAATTTTGGTCACTGTGAGGCTTTAAAAAGTGGTTATTCAACATGAGGCACGATCCAATTGACATTTTGAATCATTTTTTGTACAGTCAAAAATTCAATTTTCTGATGAAAAACGATGACCCCGGACCTGTCGAGCTTTCTCCAGATGGTCAGTAATGGTGATTTTTGAATGTTTCATCTTTTGACTGTAAATGACTGTTGGATAGTGAATCTATCACTTTTGGAACTAAAATAAGTGTGTTTAGAGGCATTTCCCTGCCCGAAATCGGTCAAAATAGAAACTTCTGAGTAAGAGTAAAAGTCTGTAAAAATGGCAATTGTGGTCACTGTGAGCCTTTAAAAAGTGGTTATTCAACAGGAGGCACGATCCAATTGACATTTTGAATCATTTTTTGTACAGTCCATAAAAATCAATTTTCTGATGAAAAACGATGACCCCTGACCTGTCGAACTTTCTCCAGATGGTCAGTAATGGTGAATTTTTGAATGTTTAATCTTTTGACTGTAAATGACTGTTGGATAGTGAATTATCTCTTTTGGAACTAAAATAAGTGTGTTTAGAGTCATTTCCCTGCCCGAAACCGGTCAAGATAGAAACTTCTGAGTAGGAGTAAAAGTCTGTAAAAATGGCAATTTTGGTCACTGTGAGGCTTTAAAAAGTGGTTATTCAACATGAGGCACGATCCAATTGACATTTTAAATCATTTTTTGTACTGTCCAATAAATCTATTTTCTGATGAAAAACGATGACCCGGACCTGTCGTACATTTCTCCAGATGGTCAGTAATGGTGATTTTTGAATGTTTAATCTTTTGACTGTAAATGACTGTTGGATGTGAATTATCACTTTTGCAACTAAAAAAGTGTGTTTAGAGTCATTTTCCTGCCCGAATTTGGTCAAAATAGAAGCTTCTGAGTAGGAGGTAAAACCTGTACAAATGGAAATTTTGGTCACTGTGAGGCCTTAAAAATTGGTTATTCAACATGAGGCACGATCCAATTGACATTTTAAATCATTTTTTGTACTGTCCAATAAATCCATTTTCTGATGAAAAACGATGACCCGGATCTGTCGTAACATTCTCCAGATGGTCAGTAATGGTGATTTTTGAATGTTTAATCTTTTGACTGTAAATGACTGTTGGATGTGAATTATCACTTTTGGAACTAAAAAAAGTGTGTTTAGAGTCATTTTCCTTCCCAAAATCAGTCAAAATAGAAGCTTCTAAGTGAGGAGGAAAAACCTGTAAAAATGGCAATTTTGGTCACTGTGAGGCTTTAAAAAGTGGTTATTCAACCATGAGGCACGATCCAATTGACATTTTGAATCATTTTTTGTACAGTCCAATAAATCCATTTTCTGATGAAAAACGATGACCCGGACCTGTCGTACTTTCTCCAGATGGTCAGTAATGGTGATTTTTGAATGTTTAATCTTTTGACTGTAAATGACTGTTGGATGTGAATTATCACTTTTGGAACTAAAAAAAGTGTGTTTAGAGTCATTTTCCTGCCCGAAATTGGTCAAAATAGAAGCTTCTGAGTAGGAGGAAAAACCTGTAAAAATGGCAATTTTGGTCACTGTGAGGCTTTAAAAAGTGGTTATTCAACATGAGGCACGATCCAATTGACATTTTGAATCATTTTTTGTACAGTCAAAAATTCAATTTTCTGATGAAAAACGATGACCCCTGATCTGTCGAACTTTCTCCAGATGGTCAGTAATGGTGATTTTTGAATGTTTAATCTTTTGACTGTAAATGACTGTTGGATAGTGATCTATCACTTTTGGAACTAAAATAAGGGTGTTTCGAGTCATTTTCCTGCCCGTAATTGGTCAAAATAGAAGCTTGTGAGTAGGACGAAAAACCTGTAAAAATGGTAATTTTGGTCACCGTAAGGCTTTAAAAAGTGGTTATTCAACACGAGGCACAATACAATTGATGTATTCAATCATTTTTTGTACGGTCCAAAAAATCAATTTTCTGATGAAAAACGATGACCCCGGACCTGTTGTACTTTCTCCAGATGGTCAATAATGGTGATTTTTGAATGTTTAATATTTTGACTGTAAATGACTGTAGGATAGTGAATTATCTCTTTTGGAACTTAAATAAGTGTGTTTAGTGTCAGTTCGCTGCCCGAAATCGGTCAAAATAGAAACTACTGAGTAAGAGTAAAAGTGTGTAAAAAAGGCAATTTTGGTCACTGTGAGGCTTTAAAAAGTGGTTATTCAACACGAGGCACGATCCAATTGACATTTTGAATAATTTTTTCTACGGTCCAAAAAATCCATTTTTTGATGAAAAATGAGGACGCCGGACCTGTCGTACTTTCTCCAGATGGTCAGTAATTGTGATTTTTGAATGTTTAATATTTTGACAGTAAATGACTGTTGGATGTGAATTATCACTTTTGGAACTAAAAAAAGGGTGTTTCGAGTCATTTTCCTGCCCGTAATTGGTCAAAATAGAAGCTTGTGAGTAGGAGGAAAAACCTGTAAAAATGGTAATTTGGTCACCGTAAGGCTTTAAAAAGTGGTTATTCAACATGAGGCACAATACAATTGATATTTTCAATCATTTTTTGTACGGTCCAAAAAATCCATTTTCTGATGAAAAACGATGACCCCGGCCGGACCTGTTGTACTTTCTCCAGATGGTCAGTAATGGGGATTTTTGAATGTTTCATATTTTGACTGTAAATGACTGTTGGATAGTGAATTATCTCTTTTGGAACTAAAATAAGTGTGTTTATTGTCATTTAGGTGCCCGAAATCGGTCAAAATAGAAACTTCTTAGTAAGAATAAAAGTCTGTAAAAAAGGCAATTTTGGTCACTGGGAGTCTTTAAACAGTGGTTATTCAACACGAGGCATGATCCAATTGACATTTTGAATCATTTTTTGTACAGTCCATAAAAATCAATTTTCTGATGAAAAACGATGACCTTGGACCTGTCAAACTTTCTCCAGATGGTCAGTAATGGTGATTTTTGAATGTTTAATCTTTTGACTGTAAATGACTGTTGGATAGTGATCTATCACTTTTGGAACTAAAATAAGTTTGTTTAGAGGCATTTCCCTGCCCGAAATCGGTCAAAATAGAATATTCTGAGTAGGAGGAAAAACCTGTAAAAATGGCAATTTTGGTCACTGTGAGGCTTTAAAAAGTGGTTATTCAACATGAGGCACGATCCAATTGACATTTTGAATCATTTTTTGTACAGTCAAAAATTCAATTTTCTGATGAAAAACGATGACCCTGGATCTGTCGAACTTTCTCCAGATGGTCAGTAATGGTGATTTTTGAATGTTTAATCTTTTGACTGTAAATGACTGTTGGATAGTGATCTATCACTTTTGGAACTAAAATAAGTTTGTTTAGAGGCATTTCCCTGACCGAAATCGGTCAAAATAGAAACATTCTGAGTAGGAGTAAAAGTCTGCAAAAATGGCAATTGTGGTCACTGTATGGCCTTAAAAAGTGGTTATTCAACATGAGGCACGATCCAATCGACATTTTGAATAATTTTTTGTACAGTCCAAAAATCCAATTTTCTGATGAAAAACGAGGACGCCGGACCTGTCGTACTTTCTCCGGATGGTCAGTAATGGTGATTTTTGAATGTTTAATCTTTTGACTGTAAATGACTGTTGGATAGTGAATTATCACTTTTGGAACTAAAATAAGTGTGTTTAGAGTCATTTTCCTGCCCGAAATTGGTCAAAATAGAAGCTTCTGAGTAGGACTAAAAGTCTGTAAAAATGGCAATTTTGGTCAATGAGAGGCCTAAAAAGTGGTTATTCAACATGAGGCACGATCCAATTGACATTTTGAATCATTTTTTGTACAGTCCAAAAAATCAATTTTCTGATGAAAAACGATGACCCCAGACCTGTCGAACTTTCTCCAGATGGTCAGTAATGGTGATTTTTGAATGTTTAATCTTTTGACTGTAAATGACTGTTGGATATGAATTATCACTTTTGGAACTAAAAAAAGTGTGTTTAGAGTCATTTTCCTGCCCGAAATCGGTCAAAATAGAAGCTTCTGAGTAGGAGGAAAAACCTGTAAAAATGGCAATTTTGGTCACTGTGAGGCTTTAAAAAGTGGTTATTCAACATGAGGCACGATCCAATTGACATTTTGAATCATTTTTTGTACAGTCAAAAAATTCAATTTTCTGATGAAAAACGATGACCCCGACCTGTCGAACTTTCTCCAGATGGTCAGTAATGGTGATTTTTGAATGTTTCATCTTTTGACTGTAAATGACTGTTGGATAGTGATCTATCACTTTTGGAACTAAAATAAGTGTGTTTAGAGGCATTTCCCTGCCCGAAATCGGTCAAAATAGAAACTTCTGAGTGAGTAAAAGTCTGCAAAAATTGCAATTTTTAATGTTTAATGTTTTGACTGTAAATGACTGTAGGATAGTGAATTATCTCTTTTGGAACTAAAATAAGTGTGTTTAGTGTCATTTCGCTGCCCGAAATCGGTTCAAAATAGAAACTTCTGAGTAAGAGAAAAGTCTGTAAAAAAGGCAATTTTGGTCACTGTGAGGCTTTAAAAAGTGGTTATTCAACACGAGGCACGATCCAATTGACATTTTAAAACATTTTTTGTACTGTCCAATAAATCTATTTTCTGATGAAAAACGATGACCGGACCTGTCGTACATTCGCCAGATGGTCAGTAATGGTGATTTTTGAATGTTTAATCTTTTGACTGTAAATGACTGTTGGATGTGAATTATCACTTTTGGAACTAAATTAAGTGTGTTTAGAGTCATTTTCCTGCCCGAAATTGGTCAAAATAGAAACTTCTGAGTAGGAGTAAAAGTCTGTAAAAATGGCAATTTTGGTCACTGTGAGGCTTTAAAAAGTGCTTATTAACCATGAGGCACGATCCAATTGACATTTTGAATCATTTTTTGTACTGTCCAATAAATCCATTTTCTGATGAAAAACGATGACCGGACCTGTCGTACATTCTCCAGATGGACAGTAATGGTGATTTTTGAATGTTTAATCTTTTGACTGTAAATGACTGTTGGATGTGAATTATCACTTTTGGAACTAAAAAAAGTGTGTTTAGAGTCATTTTCCTGCCCGAAATTGGTCAAAATAGAAGCTTCTGAGTAGGAGGAAAAACCTGTACAAATGGAAATTTTGGTCACTGTGAGGCTTTAAAAATTGGTTATTCAACATGAGGCACGATCCAATTGACATTTTAAATCATTTTTTGTACAGTCCAATAAATCCATTTTCTGATGAAAAACGATGACCGGACCTGTCGTACATTCTCCAGATGGTCAGTAATGGTGATTTTTGAATGTTTAATCTTTTGACTGTAAATGACTGTTGGATAGTGAATTATCACTTTTGGAACTAAAATAAGTGTGTTTAGAGTCATTTTCCTTGCCCGAAATCGGTCAAAATAGAAGCTTCTAAGTGAGGAGGAAAAGCCTGTAAAAATGGCAATTTTGGTCACTGTGAGGCTTTAAAAAGTGGTTATTCAACCATGTGGCACGATCCAATTGACATTTTGAATCATTTTTTGTACTGTCCAAAAATACATTTTCTGATGAAAAACGATGACCCCGGACCTGTCGAACAATATCCAGATGGTCAGTAATGGTGATTTTTGAATGTTTAATCTTTTGACTGTAAATGACTGTTGGATGTGAATTATCACTTTTGGAACTAAAAAAAGGGTGTTTCGAGTCATTTTCCTGCCCGTAATTGGTCAAAATAGAAGCTTGTGAGTAGGAGGAAAAACCTGTAAAAATGGTAATTTTGGTCACCTGTGAGGCTTTAAAAAGTGGTTATTCAACATGAGGCACAATACAATTGACGTATTTGAATCATTTTTTGTACAGTTCAAAAATTCAATTTTCTGATGAAAAACGATGACCCCGGACCTGTTGTACTTTCTCCAGATGGTCAGTAATGGTGATTTTTGAATGTTTAATATTTTGACTGATAAATGACTGTTGGATAGTGAATTATCTCTTTTGGAACTAAAATAAGTGTGTTTAGTGTCAGTTCGCTGCCCGAAATCGGTCAAAATAGAAACTACTGAGTAAGAGTAAAAGTCTGTAAAAAGGCAATTTTGGTCACTGTGAGGCTTTAAACAGTGGTTATTCAACACGAGGCACGATCCAATTGACATTCTGAATCATTTTTTATACAGTCCAAAAAAATCAATTTTCTGATGAAAAACGATGACCCCATACCTGTCAAACTTTCTCCAGATGGTCAGTAATTGTGATTTTTGAATGTTTAATATTTTGACAGTAAATGACTGTTGGATGTGAATTATCACTTTTGGAACTAAAAAAAGGGTGTTTCGAGTCATTTTCCTGCCCGTAATTGGTCAAAATAGAAGCTTGTGAGTAGGAGGAAAAACCTGTAAAAATGGTCATTTTGGTCACCGTAAGGCTTTAAAAAGTGGTTATTCAACATGAGGCACAATACAATTGATATTTTCAATCATTTTTTGTACGGTCCAAAAAATCCATTTTCTGATGAAAAACGATGACCCCGGCCGGACCTGTTGTACTTTCTCCAGATGGTCAGTAATGGTGATTTTTGAATGTTTCATATTTTGACTGTAAATGACTGTTGGATAGTGAATTATCTCTTTTGGAACTAAAATAAGTGTGTTTATTGTCATTTAGGTGCCCGAAATCGGTCAAAATAGAAACTTCTTAGTAAGAATAAAAGTCTGTAAAAAAGGCAATTTTGGTCACTGGGAGTCTTTAAACAGTGGTTATTCAACACGAGGCATGATCCAATTGACATTTTGAATCATTTTTTGTACAGTCCATAAAAATCAATTTTCTGACGAAAAACGATGACCCCTGATCTGTCAAACTTTCTCCAGATGGTCAGTAATGGTGATTTTTGAATGTTTAATCTTTTGACAGTAAATGACTGTTGGAAGTGAATTATCACTTTTGGAACTAAAAAATTGTGGGGCATATTAGCAAGGGCACTATCGCCGCTTTAGCGGCCCTTTTTGCCGCTAAAGCGGCGATATTTATAGTCGCCCTATCAGCAAACTGTCTCTAACAGCAGTTAGCGACAGTTTGCGGGCATTAAGCACGTTGTTTTCACCGCTTGGCATGTCAGCGATATTTATCGCTAATGACATGCAAAGTGGGCGTTTCCTGACGAACAAACCTGGGAAACACTCGCTAACAGGCCTATCGCCTATTAGCAATGGTGAGCTATGAGCCCCAGTTAGCGACGTGAAAAGTCACGCTGAACCGGGATCATCGCCATTTGATTTAACACCGTGCAATTAGCAGGTGTTAGCCATACCTAACATCGGTGAAGTGGATTATGCTGAGTACGACCACAGGGTCGTATCAACAAGGTAGTTCTGTCACTGTCTCCATGCAACATCGCTGGTTTTTCAGCGATGTTGGCCCATTTCCATTGACTATCGTTGGAATCATTCTATCGCCATAGCGCTAATCGTTGCTAATACAGCGTTAGCGTGACTGATATATTCTCAGCTGATCAGTAATGGCGATATTGAATAATTAATCTACACTAAGCGAGGGTTAGCGAGTGATTATCGCCTCTTCTTGAACTAATATGCCCCTGTGTTTAGAGTCATTTTCCTGCCAGAAATTGGTCAAAATAGAATATTCTTAGTAGGAGGAAAAACCTGTAAAAATGGCAATTTTGGTCACTGTGAGGCTTTAAAAAGTGGTTATCAACATGAGGCACGATCCAATTGACATTTTGAATCATTTTTTGTACAGTCAAAAATTCAATTTTCTGATGAAAAACGATGACCTTGGACCTGTCGAGCTTTCTCCAGATGGTCAGTAATGGTGATTTTTGAATGTTTAATCTTTTGACTGTAAATGACTGTTGGATAGTGATCTATCACTTTTGGAACTAAAAAAGTGTGTTTAGAGTCATTTTCCTGCCAGAAATTGGTCAAAATAGAATATTCTTAGTAGGAGGAAAAACCTGTAAAAATGGCAATTTTGGTCACTGTGAGGCTTTAAAAAGTGGTTATTCAACATGAGGCACGATCCAATTGACATTTTGAATCATTTTTTGTACAGTCAAAAATTCAATTTTCTGATGAAAAACGATGACCCCTGATCTGTCTAACTTTCTCCAGATGGTCAGTAATGGTGATTTTTGAATGTTTAATCTTTTGACTGTAAATGACTGTTGGATAGTGATCTATCACTTTTGGAACTAAAATAAGTTTGTTTAGAGGCATTTCCCTGCCCGAAATCGGTCAAAATAGAAACTTCTGAGTAGGAGTAAAAGTCTGCAAAAATTGCAATTGTGGTCACTGTGACCTAAAAAAGTGGTTATTCAACAGGAGGCACGATCCAATTGACATTTTAAATAATTTTTTGTACGGTCCAAAAAATCCATTTTTTGATGAAAAATGAGGACGCCGGACCTGTCGTACTTTCTCCAGATGGTCAGTAATTGTGATTTTTGAATGTTTAATCTTTTGACTGTAAATGACTGTTGGATGTGAATTATCACTTTTGCAACTAAAAAAAGTGTGTTTAGAGTCATTTTCCTGCCCGAATTTGGTCAAAATAGAAGCTTCTGAGTAGGAGGTAAAACCTGTACAAATGGAAATTTTGGTCACTGTGAGGCCTTAAAAATTGGTTATTCAACATGAGCCACGATCCAATTGACATTTTAAATCATTTTTTGTACTGTCCAATAAATCCATTTTCTGATGAAAAACGATGACCGGACCTGTCGTACATTCTCCAGATGGTCAGTAATGGTGATTTTTGAATGTTTAATCTTTTGACTGTAAATGACTGTTGGATGTGAATTATCACTTTTGGAACTAAATTAAGTGTGTTTAGAGTCATTTTCCTGCCCGAAATCGGTCAAAATAGAAACTTCTGAGTAGGAGTAAAAGTCTGTAAAAATGGCAATTTTGGTCACTGTGAGGCTTTAAAAAGTGGTTATTAACCATGAGGCACGATCCAATTGACATTTTGAATCATTTTTTGTAGAGTCCAAAAAAAAAAAATTATCTGATGAGAAACGATGACCGGACCTGTCGTACATTCTCCAGATGGTCAGTAATGGTGATTTTTAATGTTTAATATTTTGACTGTAAATGATTGTTGGATAGTGAATTATCTCTTTTGGAACTAAAATAAGTGTGTTTAGTGTCATTTCGGTGCCCGAAATCGGTCAAAATAGAAACTTCTTAGTAAGAGTAAAAGTCTGTAAAAAAGGCAATTTTGGTCACTGGGAGGCTTTAAACAGTGGTTATTCAACACGAGGCATGATCCAATTGACATTTTGAATCATTTTTTGTACAGTCCATAAAAATCAATTTTCTGATGAAAAACGATGACCCCTGATCTGTCAAACTTTCTCCAGATGGTCAGAAATGGTGATTTTTGAATGTTTAATCTTTTGACAGTAAATGACTGTTGGATGTGAATTATCACTTTTGGAACTAAAAAATTGTGTTTAGAGTCATTTTCCTGCCCGAAATTGGTCAAAATAGAATATTCTTAGTAGGAGGAAAAACCTGTAAAAATGGCAATTTTGGTCACTGTGAGGCTTTAAAAAGTGGTTATCAACATGAGGCACGATCCAATTGACATTTTGAATCATTTTTTGTACAGTCAAAAATTCAATTTTCTGATGAAAAACGATGACCTTGGACCTGTCGAGCTTTCTCCAGATGGTCAGTAATGGTGATTTTTGAATGTTTAAAATTTTGACTGTAAATGACTGTTGGATAGTGAATTATCTCTTTTGGAACTAAAATAAGTGTGTTTAGTGTCATTTCGGTGCCCGAAATCGGTCAAAATAGAAAATTATTAGTAAGAGTAAAAGTCTGTAAAAAAGGCAATTTTGGTCACTGGGAGGCTTTAAACAGTGGTTATTCAACACGAGGCATGATTCAATTGACATTTTGAATCATTTTTTGTACAGTCCAAAAAAATCAATTTTCTGATGAAAAACGATGGCCCCAT
>CAWUFW010033664.1:0-12055 GCA_963921515.1 Calotriton arnoldi
ATGTAATACATGAGGTATAAGCAGTCCATGGAAGGCGCAAATTATAGTTAGCTCAGTAAGCTATAGCAGGTGCATTTCTGAGTCTTTTGCGTTTAAATATCTGTTTTTACCATATCTCAACAACTAACTATAACGTCACTTAAACCTTTCTTTTTCAGTGAAGTTCTAGATTTTATTTTTCTAAGCAACCTACGATCTGATCTTCACTGTAACGTTCAGTGATATACATATGCATATATAATTATATCCATATATATTACCGAGTGGCAGTTGCCATTGAGTAGCTATATCTAGGGCATCGTTTCCATAGGAAATGCGCTTTTGTGTTGCACATAACTTTTGCCCTGTTTGACAAATGAAATCTCCATGAACCTTTCCCAAAAATGAAACTTTTTGACTAGTTTGTGCATGGAAAGTTTCAGAGTAATTATTCAAGCAAGGGCTGAGAAAAAGGAGGTTCAAAAATGCAAGATCACTGTGCAAGAGATGTTTTAGGCAGGGCTACTGCAAACTTTGTTGAACAAAATTATACCAAATTTGGCAGGAAGCTATATCTTGGTACACAGATTGTGCTTTCGTGACTGGCGTCCGTTTAGTGGTTTGGGAAATTACCAGCAAAAACATACTAGGACATTCGGGATGGCTGGGTTCAAGGGACCCTCTGCTCCCAGCTGGTGGCAATATTTTTAAAGCTCCTCGCCCACTATGAGAAGACTTTTGGGCCGATTCCGATCTCGGTCGGAGGCGCACCCAATACTATTCGGTCGGGAAAAGCCATGCAAAGCCAGTTTCCCGACCGATCCGCACAGCACACCGAACGAGCAAGTACGATGCGCACAACAGCAAAATCCTGCCGAGCCGTACTCACCCAAACCAGGTCCTGTTCTCCGACCGAGGCTAATCCGGAAACGCTCGAATCGAGTCGCACGGAAGGGAAAATGCAGCCCCGTCCGGCCGGACAAGTACGATGCGCTTCCGTACGCGCCGAACCCGCCGCTACGCACGGCACGTCAAAGCATCCGGGAGAGGCGCACATAAGCCCGAATCGCGCCACAACACGATCCACGGCTACGAGACGAACACAGCACCGACGAGGACGACGCGGGCGACGAGGACGGGGCCAAGCGACGAGGACGACGCAAGCAACGAGAAGGACGAACGACACGAACCAACCATGAATCCCTTCGCCCCGATCATACCAATATTCTACATCTACTACCGGAACAGGCACGGACGCGTACGGCGCAGAAGGTAAGTCAGACACCAACCACAAAACACATACAACACGTATACGACACATCACACACATACACTGGGAATCTGAATATACTTACACCAGCAACAGCAGCACCATAGGGGCGGGATGCCCATCACCAATGCCACATATGCACACAGGGGCCTGAATGCGCGCCACCACCCCAACCCAGGGGGCTGGATGCCTACCACTACTACCACCCTCAGCCAGGGGGGCAGGATGCCTACCACTACTACCACCCTCACCCAGGGGGGCAGGATGCCCACCACTACTACCACCCTCAGCCAGGGGGGCAGGATGCCCACCACTACTACCACCCTCAGCCAGGGGGCAGGATGCCCACCACTACTACCACCCTCACCCAGGGGGGCAGGATGCCTACCACTACTACCACCCTTAGCCAGGGGGCAGGATGCCTACCACTACTACCACCCTCAGCCAGGGGGGCAGGATGCCCACCACTACTACCACCCTCACCCAGGGGGCAGGATGCCCACCACTACTACCACCCTTAGCCAGGGGGCAGGATGCCCACCACTACTACCACCCTCAGCCAGGGGGGCAGGATGCCCACCACTACTACCACCCTCAGCCAGGGGGGCAGGATGCCCACCACTACTACCACCCTCACCCAGGGGGGCAGGATGCCCACCACTACTACCACCCTCAGCCAGGGGGGCAGGATGCCCACCACTACTACCACCCTTAGCCAGGGGGCTAGGATGCACCTACCACTGACTACCACCCTTAGCCAGGGGGCTGGATGCCTACCACTACTACCACCCTCAACCAGGGGGGCAGGATGCCCACCACTACTACCACCCTCACCCAGGGGGCAGGATGCCCACCACTACTACCACCCTTAGCCAGGGGGGCTGGATGCCTACCACTACTACCACCCCCACTCATAGGATGGACAATGCATGACACAACAAGCACACCACAACCTAGGGAATGCAAGATTAAGACATCCCCCCACCACCATGACAAGCGTGTGAGCAGGCTGTGTCAAATGCCTACAACACCGAACATGACATTGAACATACAATGTGACCCCCTAGCACATGTGCCACACATATATGTGTGTGGCACCCACAATGCAAGCAGCCCATGACCATTGTGGCAATGGGGCCTAAACCCCCATCATCACAGTGACCAAAAGGCAAGTGTGGGGTCCATAGCTGAAGCACATTTTGACCATTGTGGCAATGGGGGTCTAAACCCCCATCATCACAGTGACCAAAAGGCAAGTGTGGGGTCCATAGCTGAAGCACATTTTGACCATTGTGGCAATGGGGTCTAAACCCCCATCATCACAGTGACCAAAAGGTAAGTGTGGGGTCCATAGCTGAAGCACAGTTTGACCATTGTGGCAATGGGGTCTAAACCCCCATCATCACAGTGACCAAAAGGCAAGTGTGGGGTCCATAGCTGAAGCACATTTTGACCATTGTGGCAATGGGGTCTACACCCTCATCATCACAGTGACCAAAAGGTAATTGTTGACAAAGAAAGAGCTGCAACTGCCAAACTGCATGGATCATTCCTGGTCACAGAACCAAAAACTCATCTGTGGCAAAGTAGTGTATGTGTCCCATTGCAACATAAATTGGGGGAGCCAAATACTGCAGTGCAAATGAAACATTCCTTTGGCCATGTGCAGACAAACAACACCCATGGTGGCTGAGACCGTCAACAGTCATCAATGACACAATGACAGAAGTGACCATCAGAATGCAGAACCACATATTTGCACCAATGGGCACACAAATGCAGATACCCTGTGGAGACAGCAGATGTGAGGTGAACAGATACCATACCATGGCAGCAATGGGACACACAAACCATGATCACTGTGCTGACCGATGACCTAGGAGTCCCAGGGACAGCAGGGGAAACACACCAAACAACATACAGCCAATGGCACACCCAAGATATGCCAATGCAGTGGTGCAGATGCACAAACACAAACAGGCAGACCAACACTGTCATCATACACAGCAGGTGAGGGGTGGGGGTGCCATTGTCCCCAGGCAACAACACAACACATGAGGAGAGCTGAATACCAATCATACAGATGTGCATACACTGCCACACTAAGGTAACTCATGGATCCAAATCCCCTATGTGGGCAAGCAGGCATTGACAGGTGAGAGGGAGCACAAAACACACATGTCACACAGGCACGTAGGAACAACAACTGACACAGCAAGTCACAGACACACCACAGCACCACCCCCAGGGCCCCCACAATGTGGTGACCCTGGGCTGAAGAAAATACCACTGTGATGACAAAGCTAAATGTCGTTCACACTGTGAACCACAGTCAGGTGTCCTGAGCAACTAACTACCATCACACCTACACAAGCACAAATCAATCAGCATGGCCAGTAAGCCAAGGCCAACATGGAGGCAGGGGACTAGCCGGGCAACAACTCTCATCTGCACACACTCAACACCACACCCTCGACCTCCAACAATGTGCAGCAGTGAAGTACACATGCACTGGTGACATTGCACATGCACCCATTACTATTCCAGGGTGGTGGGTGGGAACCAAGGTGTAGAAACACATCACACATGGACACTCAACAAGACTCCTGAATGTCTGACACACTGCACACTACGCTGTACATGGACATGACGGCAATACCACACCGACCAATGGGATCCCAGCCACAGTCACACACCAATGAAGAAGCCAAGGTCACCCACAAAGAACACACATAGACAACAACCAACATTGCAGCCCGGACCCTAAGGAGTGCCAGCAGTCACACACACAACGTGTCACAATCACTGAAAGATAACACAAACTGGAAATCACATGACAGGGGCAAACAACAAGTGCCAAAGGGAAACCTGACTGTGACCCATCTGCGTCAGCACACAAACTCTGCCCTGACAGCAAACACACCTATGGGTGACACCCTGATGACCAGTAATGTGCCATGCACCCACATCACAGAGAACACAGGGAGAAGACTTTGGGGAACATAGCTCAAGTCAGCAAGCATCACAAACAGGTACAACACTAGGGATCACAGCATGCGCAGATGAATGGAAGTGAACACACAGACATGCACATACAACACACACCTTGGGCGCAGGCAATGTCACACGTGTACACACTGCCATGAGGGGACTCCACTCCTGTGTGAGGAAAGCTGTGCCATATGTTGCCTCAGTAGGGCCCCATCATGTCAGCTGAGCACTTGGTCACACAATCAACAATTAGCACCAAATGAGGGCTCCCATCACATCAGCCTGGTCATGGATGTGCCAACGGAATCATCAGCACAGATCCAACACACTTGTATAGCAATGTTGCACTGACTACACGGATGAGTCCCTCCCCATTGATGCCCAAACCTGCATGTCCACTGGAGATGGCAACACGGTCAGGGAAGTAGACAAATGCAACGATGGCAGGCACAACAGATGTGCAGGGGTGGAAGCCACAGATATGAAATTGCCAATGTAAGTAGGAAACCCATTGCCAAATACTGAACACATGACACCCTCAGATGCTGCTATTGATGACATGGATACACCACATGATAGGACACATTCCCCTGGACCACATGGGTTCCTGCACAGTAACACTTCATAATCATGAGACCAGATATCACCATCACTGCAGCAAGGGCATGGTTAGCTGCACCAACAACATGTACATCTGAAGCATGAGCACTAGAGAAAAGAAAGTTGCTTTATTCAGCATATGTGTTGAGGCCAAACGAAGTCCTGAAAAAGAGCAAAGGCCAATGGCCAGTCCATTGTCAAAGTTCAAACAGGGTGACACTGGCAGATGTCACCCTACGCATGCCTGCACAATACCAGGGACAATCCACTAGGAGGGGCAACCGGGGGCAGGCCAGGCACCGCAGGGACAGGATCAGGGCTCACCAGGGGGAGTCAGGGAAGGGGTGGTGGGTGCTGGAGAGCCACTGACAACTGCAGTGGAGGTGTCTGACATGGTGTGTGCCGGCACAACTGGGGGCATGACACAGATGTCGTGGGTGCCGGCACAACTGCAGTGGACCCTGCAGATGGGGTGGACAGGTCCGCCACTGCAGTGCCCAAGTCAGACAGGGCGGTAGTGGACTCCACTGCAGTGCCTACCTCCAGGGAGGAGAATGGGGAACAGGCAAGGTGGGTTGGACAGAGGGGGGACACCCTCACCACATCAGTGGCACAGACAAGCGCAGCGGGGGTGTGGTGCTGGGAGAGCAAGTGGCAGGGGGAGAAGGCCGGAGCATCTTGGGGATGGTATATCTGTGGGTGGGGGAACCTGGGGCAGGGTGTGGTGGGGGCACCTGTGCAGTGGGGGCCTGAGGGATGGAGGACGGAGACCTTGTGCCTGAGCTGCAGGGCGGTGGCGGGGTCTTGCTCTTAGCACTCCGGGGGACTTGCGGGTGGGGGCCTCAGTCCGTCTGCGCCTGGGGGAGGGTGTCCGGGGGCGAGGGGCACTCTGCTCCGTGTGGGTGGGCTTCCTCTTCCCCCGGGATGCTGGAGCAGCTTCATCGGTGGGGAAGAGGCCGAGGTCACAGAGGAAGAGCTGCTGTGACTTTGGGGTTGCAGGTGAGGCAAGGGAGGGTGCTTTGGAGGGAGAGGGAACTGAGGACTGCGCAGTGCATGTGGATGCGTGTGTGTGTTCCAGGGCCCCATCCCCTGTGAGTCTGGCTTCAGTCCCCTGAATGTGCTTGCGTGTGCGTTTTGTCATTGGCGTGTGTGTCAGTGTGCTGGATGTGTGTGTGCTGGTGTGTGCCAGTGTGTGTGTGCCTGGGATGGGTAAGGTGCTGGGGAGTGTGGATGGAGCAGAGGCAGGAGGGGTGAGGGACCGTTTGAGGAGGGACACTGCTGCCGTCAGGGAGGAGTCCATGGACCTATTGCCCCTCTGTAGGTCAGACATGCCCGATGAGATGCCCTCCATGAACGACACCAGCTGAGTCAACAGCGCGGTGTGCGCATGGAGGACACTCAGCATGGCTGTCTGCCCTACATGGAGCTGGCGAAGGAGGTACACAGACTCCTCACTCAGGGCAGCAGGGGACACAGGGGCAGGGGTGCGGTGCCTGGCCCAAAGGAGACACGCTCCCGGACATGGGAGCCTCCACGGACCTGGGGAATGGGAGCCGATGGGAGGGCGGTGGTGGTGCTGGTGGTGGCGGGGACAGCAACACTAGCTGGGGTGTGGTGGCTGCTGACACCCGCCTCCACAAGGGAGTCATCCTCCGAGTTGCTCTGGTCCTCAGCTGAGGTGGATGCTGCTGAGGACTCCTCGGTGTGGCTCCCTCGCCCTCCGTGCCACTGGGTCCCTCCGACCACTCCTCGGCTGCTGACCCAGTCTGGCTCTCCGGCTCCTCCTGGTCCGTGGAGCTGTCCCCTTCCGTGGCCGTGGATGTATCTGCAAACAATGGGGAAACAGACAGACATCAGTCACCTGCACATAACGCACACACCACTGTGAGCACAGCACATCACAGAGCAAGCCCTGGCATCATTAGTTGTACATTGCTAAAAGTGCACTAATTGAACAGGAGAAGTCAATTGTCAGTCTGATGCCAAGCATGGCACTCACATCCCACATGGCCTTGCACCCATCTGTCTGGTGTCTGTTGGATTGCAACACCCCAGTGTTGACACATGCACCAAGTACACAGTAGTTGGACAGTGCAGAGGACACGGTGTGGACACATCACAGCTCTTGCCACTGAGTCAGTACAGGTTTACGGATGTAAGGGATGCCCAGAGTCAAATAGGAAATGCATGTGATGCATACCAGCGACAGACACCATGATGCACCCATGTCCTGATAGCCAGCGCCACTATGGTGTGCATGTAGCACATGTCACTCCCCTGCAGGATCACCAATCAGTAGACACATGCCATGGCGGAGGCATGACTGCAAAGTCATACATCACTGTCTCAGTGATGTATGACTTTGCAGCCAGACAACAACACTCTGCACTGTGTCACAATAGTAGGTCATGGGGAATGCAAGTCCTGGAGCTGCACAAGTGCACATGTACATCCCCCCACAACACATCCTCTTAACCCTCATCTGTCCAGGTCATACCTATTGGACATATGGGAGACCTGTGACACTACCCTCTGAACCTGAGCCCTCACACTCTGCTGTGCATGGGGAACAGCTGCCTGAACTTCACATTTACATGCCCCAGTCTGCATGGGCAGCTGATCAGACACCTATGTGTCACACAAGTATCGTCTCCTATGGTCACATCTCCAGTGGCATGCTGAGCCCCTACCAAGAAACTCCACAGCAGTCCTGGCGTACTAATCCACAGCACACTGACACAGAGGCAGACACCTGAGGGGCAAATCACTGTGCACAATGTGTCCTCTGATACACGGGAGTGGGAGTACAGAGTGTATTGTATGGCCTGGAGTAGGCATGACTGTCCAGCCCCACATGAATGAGGGATGAGCCCTGGACTGTAGGCAGCTGGCTAAGCATGTGTGACACACGTCATATACATACTCCTGGGGCCCAAACATTGTTCCCACCCGCAGCATGGGTGTGTGCCAGGTACCCCAGCCACATGTGGTGGATCAGCTCAGCAATTGGACCACAGATCAAAGTAACACGCTGAATACATGTCAGAATACAGGCATTGTGTAAGCAATGGACCCACCCATGATGCCCACCACAGAGTCAGGGAAACAGATGCTGTCTCCCACCTTGAGTCAAGCAAACTGCAAGGACACAGTCCTAAGTGACAGAATTCCCTGCATGTAAGGGCCACACCTGGGTATCAGATGAGGAGTGGGCAGTGCACAATAGAGGGACATGGCTCCTGGACAACATGACTGCTGTACTGTGGCAGTTCAACCTGGCCCGAGGAGGGCACATAACATGTTAGACAGAGTACACAGTGCAGTCTTTGACTCACCCCTCCTTGCTGCTCTCTGGCCTTCAGCTGCCCATCCAGGTCTGGAAAGACCACCGCCAGGATCCTGAGCATGTGGGGGTCAGGGTCCGTGTTCCGCCCTCCTGCGAGGAGGCGACAGCTTCAGCTGGACCCGTGCAATCCTCCGGGTCCAGCCCCGAAGGTCCTGCCACCTCTTTTGGCAGTTGCGGATCCGGCGCTTGTAGACCCCCACGGACCGGACAGCCCGGACGATGTCCTTCCAGATCTCATGCTTCCGATGGGCAGAAGCCTGTCAGGATGACAAAGTGATAAGGACATTACTACACATGCAACATATCCGTGCATGACACAGTTGCATATACATGTCGCAATCACAGGGGCACATGGTGTACCCAGGCAGTGCACGGCTGCCCATGGACAGTTTTCCAGAAGTCACTACATGGTATCATAGCATGGGGAGTAAAACCCTGTTCAGAAGCACTGTCACTGCACCATACCTGTCCAGTGCAAGTCACTACACACTATGGGGGGTGACAACTACTCAGTGAGCCTGCTAGCCAGTGGTGTGCTGACTCTCAGCCTTGCTAGTCAGACAAAATGCACATTCAGAAAGGCAGTGCACAGAACACTCACCTGCTCCCCTGGTGTCCCATACAGCTTGCTGTACTGTGGAAGTAGGCTGTCCAGCAGGGCCTGGTTCTCTTCAAGGCTGAAGGCTGGGGCTCTCTCCACAGTACGTGCCATTGCAGGGTCCAGAGGGGCAGAGACAGCAGCAGTGCAGTGGCAGATGTCGTCCTGGAGCATGTAGTGCAGGCAAGTGGGCTCTCAGGGGAACATGCAGCAATATATATGTGCTGGAGAGGCAGATACTGTCCCTTGTGTCCAAAGTGATAGGTCCAAGTCGTTTGCATCTTCTGAATCTGGCCAATCCATGGAATAGCAGCACCAAAACACGCCCACAGCATCCTTCAAATCTTCAACTTCATGACATACATGATTTTGCAACATTGTTGTGGGTGACCAACTGATTTTCCAGCAACCGACTCGCTCGAATATTCGAAAACGCGTCCGTTGCCAGGCAAGCCCATTGTCAATGGGTGCGCACCGATCGGTCCATTGCTGTTCAACGCGCACAGGGGTACAACGCGTACCCGCACACATTGAAAGCAATGGGCCGGCCGGAGGCACCGATCGGTCCATTGCTGTTCAACGCGCACAGGGGTACAACGCGTACCCGCACACATTGAATGCAATGGGCCGGCCGGAGGCACCGATCGGTCCATTGCTGTTCAACGCGCACAGGGGTACAACGCGTACCCGCACACATTGAATGCAATGGGCCGGGCCGGAGGCACCGATCGGTCCATTGCTGTTCAACGCGCACAGGGGTACAACGCGTACCCGCACACATTGAATGCAATGGGCCGGCCGGAGGCACCGATCGGTCCATTGCTGTTCAACGCGCACAGGGGTACAACGCGTACCCGCACACATTGAATGCAATGGGCCGGCCGGAGGCACCGATCGGTCCATTGCAGTACAACGCATCACTGTACATGTGACTGGCATATGTCAGCATGCCTGTCTCAGATGGACATATGCCAGCCACAGATAGCTCCCAGGGAGTGAGGGGCACACCTACATCACGACAGCCTGTCCAAACCTTATCATAAGGCATGTAAGGCTGCATTTCCTATTGTGTGTATGTTGGTGTACATGTTGTCTCTGTGGGTGTCACCTGTGGGCAGCCACCCCCAGGCTGTGCACGTGTTCATGGGGACAGGATCATGGGTGTTACGTGTACGTGACCACTGTGATGTGCAACTGTTCATATCTGTGCATGTGCCATGGTCACATTTCACAGTGGTGTTTGTGTATGTCATGTCACATACCCCGTGAGTCCCATGTGGGACGGCATGTTTGAGCCAGGGTGTCCCAGTGGCACAATAGTGATGGCCCTCCACAGTCTTTGTGCATGTAGTGTTTACAATGTCTCTGATTTCATGTGCACAATGGGAGACAGTCTCCACATCCACGTTGTGTGTGCATGGACTCTGATGTTGTGCGTGTGTGTCACAGACGTCCATGGCTCTCCTGCCATGGCAAGTGTGGCCACTACCTGTGGGGGTCATGTTTGTTTTGTTGTGGTGTACACATGATACTCCAGGTGATGCCAGTGTCCATGTGGCATTACAGGGTCCCTGGGAATGTGCCTGTCGTTGAGCTGTGGTGCCTGGGGCACATCTGTCCTCACATGTCACTGGGGGGTGACTGTGACACAGCATCATGATATCCAATGGGCCAAACAGGGACAAATTGATGCCACCTGTAGGACCGTGTTGACAGATGTTGGCCATGTATGTACCATAAATGTCGTTCCGGTACTGCACACTTCATGTAGTTGTGCCTCATGATGATGTATGTTGGGATCTTGAGTGTGTTCAATGCCGCATATGTGGGGTGACTGACGATCTTGCTTACTTCTCCTCTGCACTGCAGGGCTCCTGCTGTCCATCGGCCATTCCCAGACCTGGCAACGATGGTGGAACGGGACAGCATCCGACGGTACCGCTTCACCAGGCAGCTGATTGAGGATTTGGCAGTGCAGTTGTCCCCACATTTGCAGCCTGGCCGGCCGTATCCTACAGCGCTGACCCCCAAGGTGAAGGTGATGGCAGCCCTACACTTCTTTGCCACCGGTACCTTCCAACATACTGTGGCGTCTGCTGGTGGGATGTCACAGACCATGTTCAGCCGTGTGCTCCGCGATGTTTTGGCGGCAATGTTGCTCTTCCTGAACCGGTACATCTATTTCCCTAGACTGCGACGACTCACTGACGTGAAGAGTGACTTTTATGCCCTGGGGAGGATGCCGCATGTCATTGGCTCCATTGATGGGACACATGTGGCTTTGGTACCACCACAGGCCCAGGAGCAGGCCTACAGGAACCGCAAGCACTACCACTCGGTCAATGCACTGGTGGTGTGTCTTGCAGACATGACCATCACACACGTGTGTGCCCGTTTCCCTGGTTCAGCACACGATGCCTTTGTGATGAGGAGTAGTCGCATCCCCAGGTTGATGGCACAGATGCAGAACCAGCGTGCCTGGCTTGTCGGTGTGTACTGACTTTGTGCCATTGTGTGTGATCTGATCTGTAGTATTCCGCCCACTTTTCCAAGTCAGCTGATGTGCACTTGTCTGTCCGTAGGTGACTCGGGATACCCCAACATGCCGTGGTTGCTGACACCCCTCAGGAACCCTGTGACACCTGCCCAGATGCGCTACAATGAGGCACATGGTCGGACCAGGAGAGTGATTGAGCGGACCTTTGGTCTCCTGAAGAGCCGCTTCCGCTGCCTGGACAAGACCGGAGGGTCCCTCCCATATGCCCCTGCGAAAGTGTGCAAGATTATCATCGTCTGCTGCATGCTCCACAACCTGGCAGTGCGGAAGGAGTTGCCTCTCATCCAGGATGACGATGACCAACATCCGCCACCTGTGGAGGATCCTGGCCTGGACCACGATGCCAGTGACGATGATGATGATGATGGTGATGGTGATGTCCGCACACAGCTCATCACCAACTTCTTTAGCTGAATGTGAGTATCCTGAGGTGTCATGTGAATGATGTGAGTTGGCATGATGTGTGGGTGGTGCTCTGGTGCTGTTGGAGTGTGTCCATGGGCTACTTGACAGGATGTGTGTTGCGATGTGTGGTGACAGGTGGGCTGTACTCCCAACAGTGTTGACATGCTAACTTGGTTCTGGGTGGGTATCTTGTAACATGTATTGTGCATGAGTTTTGCTGTTCTGTCCTGTACTGCATTGCTTTTGACTGTGTGTCATTTCTGTCCTTCACAGGGTACTTTCAGATTCGTTTGGTCAACTGTGTCCACC
>CAWUFW010033665.1:0-12054 GCA_963921515.1 Calotriton arnoldi
CAGACATTCACACAGTTTTGTCACTAGCCCATGCATTCAGTAAAACACATGTAATCACTCACTTAAACAGTCAGTCACGCACCTACTAAATCCTCCATCCAGACACTTATGCACCCGCTCATTCTTCAATACACCTTGGCATAAATATAATACATATTTAAACTTTAAAGAAACACACAGTCACTGGATGATGTCATCAGTGATGTCATCAGTGATGTCATTTGAGATGTCATCAGTGATGTCATCAGTGATGTCACTGACCATGTCATGAATGATGTAATATGTGACGTCATGAGCAGTGCATTGCGGGTGCGAGAGTTATAGTTAGCTGAACTAACTATAACAGTGGAATTTCTATGGTTTTGTACGAGTGAAATGTCCAGCTAACTATAACGCCCCTGAAATATGGTTCTTTCAGTGAATATATATATATATATATATATATATATATATATATATATATATATATATATATATTCACTGAAAAAACCATAGGTTTTAGGGACAGTTATAGTTAGTTGGACATTGCACTCGTACAAAACCCGTGAAATTCCCCTGTTATAGTTAGTTCAGCTAACTATAACTCGCGCCCCACAATGCACTGCTGATGACGTCACATATTACATCACTCATGACATGGTCAGTGACATCACTGATGACATCACTGATGACATCTCAAATGACATCACTGATGACATCATCCAGTGACTGTGTGTTTCTGTAAAGTTTAAATATGTTTAATATATATAGGGAAAGGCGTATTGAAGAATGAGTGGGTGTATAAGTGTCTGAATGAGGATGATTTAGTACGTGAGTGACTGACTCTACAAGTGAGTGATTAAACGTATCTTACTGAATGCATGGGTTAGTGACTAAACTGTGTGAATGTCTGTATCCGTCTGTTTGTTGGTGTGTAAGTGGATGCATGGATTTGCGAATAGCTACATGAGTGTCTATATGGGTTATTGATTGGATCATCTGAGTATCTGTATGGCTGCCTGAGTGTTTGTGTGGGTGGGGTGTGTGTGACTCTATACATAGATGTGTGAGTGGGTGATTCACTGGGTGCATGATTTCAAGAGTGCATCTGTGATGGACTGCTTGGGTGGGTGAGTGTGTGTATGGGTGTGTTAGTGAGTGAATGTATATCTCAGTGGTACATGTGCGAGTAACTACATATGTAAAAGGCAGTATATATGTGTGTTAGAGTATTTAAATGGCTATAAGTGAGAGTGTGTTATTGTGAGAGTGGCTGTATGGATGCGTGTGTGCTTGTATCAGTTATTGTATAAGAGCGTAAGAATGTGCTAGTATTTGTATGAGTAAGTGAGCTGGTGTGTGTATAACTGTATAGGTGAGTAAATGGGTGTGTGATTAATTTTTTGCATGACTGACTAGGTGTGTGAGTACCTCTATGGATGAGTGGCGGTGTGTGAGTGTTTATATAGGTGTATGAGTGCATATGATACTCCTGTACTGAGTGACTGTAAGTATGAGTGACTGTACAGGTGAGTGAGTGGATGTGTGTGTAGACCTAAGAATCAGTGAGTGGGTATGTAGTTTTTGGTGTTGGAGTGTCTATGGTTTTGAGAATGGCAGTCTGTAATTTAGAGTGGGTGTATCAAAAGTTATATTAGGGTGTGAGAAGATGCATGAAATTATCACATGGATGATGTCATCAGTGATGTCATTTGAGATGTCATCAGTGATGTCATCAGTGATGTCACTGACCATGTCATGAGTGATGTAATATGTGACGTCATCAGCAGTGCATTGCGGGCGCGAGTTATAGTTAGCTGAACTAACTATAACAGGGGAATTTCACGGGTTTTGTACGAGTGCAATGTCCAACTAACTATAACTGTCCCTAAAACCTATGGTTTTTCAGTGAATTTCAAAGGTTTTTAAATGCTAATTTCTACCTATAACGTGTCTGAAACCTATGGTTTTTTCAGTGAATTTCAAAGGTTTTTAAATGCTAATTTCTAACTATAACGTGCCTGAAACCTATGGTTTTTTCAGTGAATTTCAAAGGTTTTTAAATGCTAATTTCTAACTATAACGTGCCTGAAACCTATGGTTTTTCAGTGAATTTCAAAGGTTTTTAAATGCTAATTTCTAACTATAACGTGCCTGAAACCTATGATTTTTAAGTGAATTTCAAAGGTTTTTAAATGCTAGTTTCTAACTATGCCAACAGAGGTAGGACATGTGAAGAAAGAAGAAAAAACGCACATAAAGAAGCAAAAGATGTGCAGAAAGAACCAACAGAGGAGCAGAAAGAGGCCTTGTTGCAAAATCATCCTGTGCCCACAACTTTTTCAGACGGGTACTGGTGGTAACTGACTCTGACTAACCAGAGTGAAGGGAGGGGGGGCCTGAGGTGACATGTGTGCAAACGCGCCCCGTGGCGCGTTTTAAGTTGCGGGATTAAGTCCCCTTGAATCCTGAGGGTCCCTGGGGCCCAACTAGCCCCCAGGTACCTACAGTTAGGACCACAGAGCTGAGTTGCAGAGAGGCGTTCCGAGGCCACGCACCTTTTTCACCTCTCTGCAACGCAACTCTGTTGTGCTTACTGAAGGTACCTGGTGGGCTAGTTGGCCCCCAGGATTCAAAGGGAATTAACTCCCCAACTTAAAACGCACCACAGGGCGTGTTTGCGCACATGTCACCTGAGGCCCCGCTCCCTCCCTTCACCACTGTGCAAACGCGCCCCGTGGCGCGTTTTAAGTTGGGGGATTAGGTCACCTTGAATCCTGAGAGTCCCTGGGGCCCAACTAGCCCACCAGGTACTTCCAGTAAGCACCACAGGCCTGCGTTGCAACACCTGTAACAAATTGTGCAGTTGTGTTTAGGTAGTGAAGAGGGTCGTGCTGGGGGTAGTGGTTTAGGGTTTAGGGTAGTGCAGTGGTGTTTGTGTAGTGTAGGGGGTCATGCTGGGGGTAGATTTAGGGTTTAGGGTAGTGCAGTGGTGTTTGGGTAGTCTAGGGAGTCGTGCTGGGGGAGTGTTTTAGGGTTTAGGGTAGTACAGTGGTGTTTGGGTAGTGTAGGGGGTCGTGCTGGGGTTAGTGTTTTAGGGTTTTAGGGTTTAGGGTAGTGCAGTGGTGTTTGGGTAGTGTAGGGGATACTGCTGGGGGTAGTGTTTTAGGGTTTAGGGTAGTGCAATGGTGTTTGGGTAGTGTAGGGGGTACTGCTGGGGGTAGTGTTTTAGGGTTTAGGGTAGTGCAGTGGTGTTTGGGTAGCGTAGGGGGTACTGCTGGGGGTAGTGTTTTATGGTTTAGGGTAGTGCAGTGGTGTTTGGGTAGTGTAGGGGTTCGTGCTGGGGGTAGTTTTTAGGGTTTAGGGTAGTGCAGTGGTGTTTGTGTAGTGTAGGAGGTCGTGTTTTAGGGTTTAGGGTAGTGCAGTGGTCTTTGGGTAGTGTAGGGAGTCGTGCGGGGGTATTGTTTTAGAGTTTAGGGTAGTGCAGTGGTCTTTGGGTAGTGTAGGGGGTTGTGCGGGGGGTAGTGTTTTAGGGATTAGGGTAGTGCATTGGTATTTGGGTAGTGTAGGGGGTCATGCGGGGGTAGTGTTTTAGGGTTTAGGACAGTGCAGTGGTGTTTAGGTAGTGTAGGGGGTCGTGCTGGGGGAGTGTTTTAGGGTTTAGGGCAGTGCAGTGGTGTTCGGGTAGTGTAGGGGGTCATGCTGGGGGAGTGTTTTAGGGTTTAGGGCAGTGCAGTCGTGTTCGGGTAGTGTAGGGGGTCGTGCTGGGGGAGTATTTTAGGGTTTAGGGTAGTGCAGTGGTATTCGGGTAGTGTAGGGGGTCATGCTGGGGGTAGTGTTCTAGGGTTTAGGTCAGTGCAGTGGTGTTTGGGCAGTGTAGGGGGTCGTGCTGGGGGTGGTGTTTTAGGGTTTAGGGCAGTGCAGTGGTGTTCGGGCAGTGTAGGGGGTCGTGCTGGGGGTGGTGTTTCAGGGTTTAGGGCAGTGCAGTTGTGTTCGGGCAGTGTAGGGGGTCGTGCAGGGGTGGTGTTTCAGGGTTTAGGGCAGTGCAGTGGTCGGGCAGTGTAGGGGGTCGTGCAGGGGTGGTGTTTCAGGGTTTAGGGCAGTGGTGTTCGGGCAGTGTAGGGGGTCATGCTGGGGGTGGTGTTTCAGGGTTTGGGGCAGTGCAGTGGTGTTCGAGCAGTAAAGGGGTCATGCTGTGGGTGGTGTTTCAGGGTTTAGGGCAGTGCAGTGGTGTTCGGGCAGTGTAGGGGCGTGCAGGGGGTGGTGTTTCAGGGTTTATCGCAGTGCAGTGGTGTTCGGGCAGTGTAGGGGGTGGTGCAGGGGTGGTGTTTCAGGGTTTAGGGCAGTGCAGTGGTGTTCGGGCAGTGTAGGGGGTCGTGCAGGGGTGGTGTTTCAGGGTTTAGGCAGTGCAGTGGTGTTCGGGCAGTGTAGGGGGCGGTGCAGGGGTGGTGTTTCAGGGTTTAGGGCAGTACAGTGGTGTTCGGGCATTGTAGGGGGTGGTGCTGGGGCTGGTGTTTCAGGGTTTAGGGCAGTGCAGTGGTGTTCGGGCAGTGTAGGGGGTCGTGCTGGGGCTGGTGTTTCAGGGTTTAGGGCAGTGCAGTGGTGTTCGGGCAGTGTAGGGGGTCGTGCTGGGGCTAGTGTTTCAGGGTTTAGGGCAGAGCAATGGTGCTCAGGCAGTGTAGGGGGTTGTGCTGGGGGTGATGTTTCAGGGTTTAGGGCAGTGCAGTGGTGTTCCGGCAGTGTAGGGGGTCGTGCAGGGGGTGGTGTTTCAGGGTTTAGTGCAGTGGTGTTCGGGCAGTGTAGGGGGTCGTGCTGGGGTGGTGTTTCAGGGTTTAGGGCAGTGCAGTGGTGTTCGGGCAGTGTAGGGTGTCGTGCTGAGGGGTGGTGTTTCAGGGTTTAGGGCAGTGCAGTAGTGTTTGGGCAGTGTAGGGGGTCGTGCAGGGGTGGTGTTTCAGGGTTTAGGGCAGTGCAGTGGTGTTCGGCCAGTGTAGGTAGTCTTGCTGGGGGTGGTGTTTCAGGGTTTAGGGCAGTGCAGTAGTTTTCGGGCAGTGTAGGCGGTCGTGCTGGGGCTGGTGTTTCAGGGTTTAGGGCAGTGCAGTGGTGTTCGGGCAGTGTACGGGGTTGTGCTGGGGCTGGTGTTTCAGGGTTTAGGGCAGTGCAGTGGTGTGCGGGCAGTGTACGGGGTTGTGCTGGGGCTGGTGTTTCAGGGTTTAGGGCAGTGCAGTGGTGTTCGGGCAGTGTAGGGGGTCGTGCTGGGGGTGGTGTTTCAGGCTTTAGGGCAGTGCAGTGGTGTTCGGGCAGTGTAGGGGGTCGTGCTGGGGCTGGTGTTTCAGGGTTTAGGGCAGTGCAGTGGTGTTCGGGCAGTGTAGGGGGTCGTGCTGGGGCTGGTGTTTCAGGGTTTTGGGCAGAGCAGTGGTGTTCGGGCAGTGTAGGGGGTCGTGCTGGGGGTGGTGTTTCAGGGTTTAGGGCAGTGCAGTGGTGTTTGGGCAGTGTAGGGGGTCTTGCTGGGGGTGGTGTTTCAGGGTTTAGGGCAGTGCAGTGGTGTTTGGGCAGTGTAGGGGTCTTGCTGGGGGTGATGTTTCAGGGTTTAGGGCAGTGCAGTGGTGTTCGGGCTGTGTAGGGGGTCTTGCTGGGGGTAGTGTTTCAGGGTTTAGGGCGGTGCAGTGGTGTTCGTGCAGTGTAGGGGGTCGTGCTGGGGGTGGTGTTTCAGGGTTTAGGGCAGTGCAGTGGTGTTCGGGCAGTGTAGGGGGTCTTGCTGGGGGTAGTGTTTCAGGGTTTAGGGCGGTGCAGTGGTGTTCGTGCAGTGTAGGGGGTCGTGCTGGGGGTGGTGTTTCAGGGTTTAGGGCAGTGCAGTGGTGTTCGGGCAGTGTAGGGGGTCTTGCTGGGGGTAGTGTTTCAGGGTTTAGGGCGGTGCAGTGGTGTTCGTGCAGTGTAGGGGGTCGTGCTGGGGGTAGTGTTTTAGGGTTTAGGGTAGTGCAGTGGTGCTTGTGTAGTGTAGGGGGTCGTGCTGGGGGTAGTGTTTTAGGGTTTAGGGTAGTGCAGTGGTGTTTGTGTAGTGTAGGGGGTCATGTTTTAGGGTAGTGCAGTGGTGTTTGGGTAGTGTAGGGGGTTGTGCTGGGGGTAGTGTTTTAGGATTTAGGTTAGTGCAGTGGTGTTTGGGTAGTGTAGGGGGTCGTGCTGGGGGTAGTGTTTTAGGGTTTAGGGTAGTGCAGTGGTGTTTGTGTAGTGTAGGGGGTCGTGCTGGGGGTAGTGTTTTAGGGTTTAGGGTAGTGCAGTGGTGCTCGTGTAGTGTAGGGGGTCGTGCTGGGGGTAGTGTTTTAGGGTTTAGGGTAGTGCAGTGGTGTTTGTGTAGTGTAGGGGTCATGTTTTAGGGTAGTGCAGTGGTGTTTGGGTAGTGTAGGGGGTCGTGCTGGTGGTAGTGTTTTAGGATTTAGGTTAGTGTAGTGGTGTTTGGGTAGTGTAGGGGGTCGTGCTGGGGGTAGTGTTTTAGGGTTTAAGGTAGTGCAGTGGTGTTTTTGTAGTGTAGGGGGTCATGTTTTAAGATGCAATGCTCCAATACCTGACCAGTCTGCACTACATAAAACTGCACAAAAACTAAAAATAAAAAGTGTTTTGCACACTTTTGTCATTGGGCTATATGTGGGCTACATCTGGGTAATATTTGTGCTACATTTGGGCTCTTTTTTCACTGGTGGCCATCTTGGAAGACTTCTTTGTTATGAAGTTTCCTAATTTCTTCATTTACTGCAGTCTCCTCAGTAGGAAATGCTTTCAGTTTTTACTTTGATTCCATCAAGAAGGCATTCAGATGTGTCTCACATCTGCCATAAATTCAGAATGTTAGCACTCTAGTTGCTCATTTGATCACTGGAGTAAAGCTACTGCTCACCAGGGAGTTAACTGGTAGTCTGCTGCTGGTATTGAAAGTGATTGTTTCAGTCTGCATGTCAGAATTTTCTAATGAAATAGAAGAGGATTTGAGATCTCACTTAAAACATGCCCTAATTTTTCTTTCTGCAGCACTAACCATAATTTCTATTTCAAAAGAACCCCTCATTTTGTTCCTTTTTAAATTAAATGTTTTAAGTGTTACCAGTTTATTCCAATCAAGATGGCTTCAGGTGTGCCATACTTTTGTCATAAGTAAGGCTGTTAGCGCTCTAGTTGTTCTTTAGAACACTCTGGGAAGCTGCAGTAGAACACAAAGGCATCAACTGGCAGGCTGCTCCTGTTGAAATATAACAGGAAGATATTTGAGATCACACTTGAAATATGTCCTAATTTTTCTTTCTACAGCACTAACCATAATTTCTATGACAAAATGAACCCCATAATTTTGTTCCTTTTTAAATTAAATTGTTTAAGTGTTACCAGTTTATTCCAATCAAGATGGCTTCAGGTGTGCCATACTTTTGTCATAAGTAAGGCTGTTAGCACTCTAGTTGTTCTTTAGAACACTCTGGGAAGCTGCAGTAGAACACAAAGGAATCAACTGACAGTCTCTGCCCTTGTTGGATGTACATGTTTTACTGAGAATGTCAGACTTCATTCTCACATGAGTGAGAAAGATAATGTGAATTTACAGAAAATATGCTCTCATTTTAGCTTCTGGAGCACCTGCCAAACCTCCATGGGACAAGCATGAGAAAATAGTGTTCTCTCAAACATGATTCATGATATCTCAGCAGAAGGTTTTTCACATGGTAAAATCACCTTAGAATACACCACAATTCCTAAAATTAGTATGGTACCATCAACTAATAAATTCTAATGTAACTAAAGCCTGTTATCACCCTTTATAGTTCTCCTTTTGGTGACCCTCAAAATCTTCTATTCACTACAATGCATTTCAATGAGGTACTATCATTTATATTGGTCCCAAGATGGCTGCCAGCAATTCCAGGATGAAGTGCTGACAGCCAATCAGATCTCACGATGACATGTGTGGTTAGGCTCCGCCCAGATATATATGTGACTTTACTTTTGATTTTCCCAGGAACTACTGAACGGATTTACACCATTTAAGCAAAAGGCACGACACTGAACCAAGGGCTACCTCTTTGCCAAATTTGGTGTAATTCCGTTCAGCAGTTCGGGCTGTAGCTGCGACTAAAGGTTCCTATGGAAAAATGAATGGGGAAAACGCGTTTTGGGACCCCCCTTTTTTCTCGGCCCCCGCTTGACATATCACCCCGGGACTTTCAGGATAGGAGCGGACCGGAGCGCCCCAACAAGTTGGAAACTTTTGCGAAGATTCATCAACCGGCGCCAACGTTATTTCAAATAGAATGTCGCGGATTTCCTATGGATAATAGGTTTTAACTATAACTATCTACTGGCGACCGCCAGTAGATAATATATATATATACACACATATACATATATATATATGTCACCTTGACGTTTGACAGTATTAGCACAACAAACGGAGCCGACTTCAACTGCGGAGTATTCAAAATCTTCTTTATTTCACGTTAGCCACAACGCGTTTCAGCCGAAAGGGCGGCCTTGGTCACATATAAATAAAAATTACTGGCTGTTTAATAAATTTAACCCAGTTTCCATAGGAAAAGCATTTTTTGGTTTCCTTATAACGTTGGCACCGTTTGATGATTCTTCATGGCATTTTCCAAAACAATTTTACTGCTTTGTCTAGTTCTCTATGGAAAGTTTTGTGGTGATCGGTCAAGTGAGGGCAGAGAAAAAGAGAAGGGTCCAAAAGTTACTTTTCCCATGCAATTCCCCAAAGGGATTGTAGACACAACTCCAGTCCAAACTCCTGGACGGAATTGCACCAAATTTATAACTCTTGGTCCAAAAAAAACCAGTTTTGTGATTTGGCATAAATCCATTCAGTGGCTTTTAAGTTATTAAAAGATAAAGAAATATAGATATCTAGGGGCGTGGAACTTTCGTAGTTCCACTGAGGAGGATTTGTGAATCCATGTACCAACAGCAATCTAGTGATTGGCTGGCCACAGCTTGACTGGAAAGTTGTTGCTGCCATTTTATAGATCAGAGCAAGGTCATTAGGGTTATAACTTAATGGGTAACCTGATTGTTGAGAGTCAGGGTAGAGGTACTCTGACCCCATGGATGAGTTACAAGGGTCACAGTAGGATCCTTAAAGGTGAAGAAATTGCCTTAAAATCTTTATTTTTTTACATGTGCTGGGAGTCGCAGATCCGTCGCTGCACTCAGAGCATGCCCCCATGTGGATCCTCGGTGGATTTGCAATTCCTGACGTAACTTTAAAAAAAGCATACTCACAATACATACTCACAGACCCATACAGGTTCTCACTTACCCACTGACAGAAACCCACACAGACACTTGCATACCCACTCACAGACCCACACAGTCACTCACACACCTACTCACATTCCCACTCACAGACTCATACATCTATTCTGAGACCCACTTACATACTCACGGATCTACACAGACACTCACACACGCACTCAAGGACCCACACAGACACTCACCTACCCACTAACAGACCCAATTACACTCATGAAGCCAGACAGACACTCACACATGCATTCACATCCCCACACAAACACTCACATACCCACCTACTCACAGACCCACTTACACACTCACACACCCACTCATAGTCCCACTCACACACCCATTCACAGACCCACAGACACACTCTTATACCCACTGACAGACCCACACAGACACTCATGCATCCACTTACAGACCTACACAGTCACTCACACACCTACTCACAGACCCACACAGACACTCACATATACAGTTACAGACCCACTGAAACACTCACAGTGCCAATCACAGACCTACACACACTTACACACCCATTCACAGACCCACACAGACACTCACACATCCATTCAGAGACCCACACAGACACTCACACAACAACATACAGACCCACACAGGCAAACAATCACCTACTCACAGACCCATGCCCACACTCACAGATCCACACAGACACTCACACATACTCACAGACCCAGAGACACCAACCCAATGACAGACCCACACACATTCACACACACACTCACTCAGACACACATACACACTCACACACCCACTCACAGACCCACTCATAAAGTCATAGACCCACTCACAGCTACACACAGATACTTGCAGACCCACGCATTGGTCCACACAGACACACACACACACCCTCACAGATCCAATCACACACCCACTCACTGACCCATACAACCACTCACACACCCATTCATAGATCCATGCAGATACTCACAGGGAGAGGTGTGGCACAGTGGCCAGGGCAGCTGACTCTGGAGCAAGGGTCTCAGGGTTCGATCCCCAGTGCTGGAGGCAGCTCAGCATCATGTGACTGGGTAATAGCTCACTTAATCTCCCCGATGGCCGCTTGTGCCTTGACACCCTTACCGGTGATTAGTTCGCACTATACAAATACCGGGTTTACACACATACTCACAGACCCACTCACACACTCACTCACGGCCCCATACAGCCCTTCAAACACACACATTCACTGACCTATACAGCGACTCACACACCCACTCTCAAAACGAATTTGTTTTTAAAACCTTACGTAAAAAACTAAAGGTTAAAGGGCCTTATAGTTAGGAAATAGCATTAAAACACCTTAGAAATTCACTTAAAACACCAAAGGTTACAAGGACGTTATAGTTAGGCTCAGATTTCACACATACAAAACCATAGAAATTCAGCAGTTATAGTTAACTGAGCTAACTATAACTCACACTTACGCCCCCTAATGCACTGCTTATGACCTCACATATTACATCACTCATGACATGGTCAGTGACATCACTGATGACATCTCAAATAACATCATCCACATAGCCACTCAGACCACCCATACAACCACTCACACACCCACTCACATACCCAAACGACCACTCACAGATGCAACAACCACTCACATGCCCACTCACACACCCAAAGAACCACTAACGCACCCATTTGTAGAACCATACAACCACTCACATACCCATACAACCACTCACACACTCATATAACCACTCACCCCCACTTACACACCCATATAGGTAGGTACACATCCAGGTACACACACATAAACCCATGAACACATTTGCTCATATACACATACAGCCACTCACACTTACTCACATACCCATACAGATAGGCACACACACAGTCAGAGACTCAGAAACCACTCACACACCCACAAAACCAATCACACACACACTCACAGACTCATACATCCACTCACACAACCATGCACACACCCACACATCCACTCATATACCCACTCACACACTGATATAGCCACTGTCACACCCACCCACCCATACACTGATACAGCCACACACATACCCACATAGCCACTCATACAGCCACTCACACACTCAGAAAAATACTCACACAGCCATTCACAGACCCATAGAGCCACTCACATACCCACCGAGAAAGCAACACAGCCATTCACACACCCACTGACAGATCTATAAAATGACTCACAAACCTACACACATACCCATACAGCCACTGAAACACCCACTCACACAATTATACAGACAGTCACACAGCCACTCAGATAATATATGCTAGAAATAGTATCTTTCATTAGTACTGCAGAAAGTATACTAACTTAACTTATGTAGTAGCTTAGTATATATCTTTAAATTTAACAAATGTTTGCAAAACACTCACACTCACTGGATGATGCCATCAGTGTTGTCATTTGAGATGGCATCAGTGATGGCATCAGTGATGTCACTGACCATGTCATTATGATGTAATATGTGATGTCATAAGCAGTGCATCATGGGGGCGTATGTTATTGGTAGCTCAGGTTTTGTATGAGTGAAATCTGAGCCTAACTTTAACGTCCATATAACCTTTGTTTTTTTCATTGAATATATATACATGTATGAACACACACATACATAAAGGGGTTCACACTGTCTTTAAGATTAAGATGGAACTTCTGAATCAAACTAACATCAGACTTTATTCACTGATTATGTGATACAATGCACTCCTCCTTCCTCATATCACTGTGCATACCACCTATGACAGACTCTCTGTCAGTCTGTGTCATAGCATTCTTCCATTAAAATTGAT
>CAWUFW010033666.1:0-12053 GCA_963921515.1 Calotriton arnoldi
AAAACACAAGGAGATGATGGACGGATTGCTGAAACTTTTCAGACACTCACCCCCAGTCACAGATCTGGGTTGAATCCATCATCATTCTTTAGCTCACTTTGCCACCCCAGTTCAGACACAGCTATAAGCAAATCAGTCTTGACCCTGTGCCTCATGGGAACAGTCCAGATCGAACTGCCAAGCCATGTCTTCCCTGGACCAGAATCAAGCATCCTGGGACCGGTTTCAGGCTAACAGCCCTCATCAGCCAGGCTAGCTTGAATCCAGTGGCAAAGTGAGCAAGGGACCCACGTCTGGGCATACTCTGCCAACTTAGGGTGAACAAAGCAAACACAAGGAGATGATGGATGGAGTGCTGAAACTTTTCAGACACTCACCCCCAGTCACAGATCTGGGTTGAATCCATCATCATTCTTTAGCTCACTTTGCCACCCCAGTTTAGACACAGCTATATGTAAATCAGTCTTGACCCTGTGCCTCATGGGAACAGTCCAGACCGAACTGCCAAGCCATGTCTTCCCTGGACCGGAATCAAGCATCCTGGGACCGGTTTCGGGCTAACAGCGCTCATCAGCCAGGCTAGCTTGAATCCAGTGGCAAAGTGAGCAAGGGACCCACGTCTGGGCATACCCTGCCAACTTAAGGCGAACAAAGCAAACACAAGGAGATGATGGACGGAGTGCTGAAACTTTTCAGACACCCCCAGTCACAGATCTGGGTTGAATCAATCATCATTCTTTAGCTCACTTTGCCACCCCAGTTCAGACACAGCTATTTGCAAATCAGTCTTGACCCTGTGCCTCATGGGAACTGTCCAGACCGAACTGCCAAGCCATGACTTCCCTGGACCGGAATCAAGCATCCTGGGACCGGTTTCGGGCTAACAGCCCTCATCAGCCAGGCTAGCTTGAATCCAGTGGCAAAGTGAGCAAGGGACCCACGTCTAGGCATACCCTGCCAACTTAGGGCGAACAAAGCAAACACAAGGAGATGATGGACGGAGTGCTGAAACTTTTCAGACACTCATCCCCAGTCACAGATCTGGGTTGAATCCATCATCATTCTTTAGCTCACTTTGCCACCCCAGTTCAGACACAGCTATATGCAAATCAGTCTTGACCCTGTGCCTCATGGGAACAGTCCAGACCGAACTGCCAAGCCATGTCTTCCCTGGACCGGAATCAAGCATCATGGGACCGGCCCTCATCAGCCAGGCTGGCTTAAATCCAGTGGCAAAGTGAGCAAGGGACCCATGTCTGGGCATACCCTGCCAAAACCGGTCCTAGGATGCTTGTTTCCAGTCCAGGGAGGACCTGGCCTGGATGTTCGGGCTGGACTGTTCCCATTGGGTGCAGGGTCAAGACTGATTTGCATATGGCTGGGTCCAAACTGGAATGGCATGGTGAGCAAGAAAAACGATGGATTTAGGCCCAGATCTCTGTACTGGGGTGAATGTATGACATTGTTCTGCATTCTGTCCATCAATTGTTCTTTTTGCATTTGTCACCCCGAGTGGGACGGGTATGCCCAGACGTGGGTCCCGTGCTCTCCATGCCACTGGAGTCAAGCTATCCTGGCTGATGAGGGCTGAAAGCCCGAAACCGGTCCTAGGATGCTTGTTTCCAGTCCAGGGAGGACCTGGCCTGGCAGTTCGGGCTGGACTGTTCCCATTGGGTGCAGGGTCAAGACTGATTTGCATATGGCTGGGTCCAAACTGGAATGGCATGGTGAGCAAAAAAACGATGGATTTAGGCCCAGATCTCTGTACTGGGGTGAATGTATGACATTGTTCTGCATTCTGTCCATCAATTGTTCTTTTTGCATTTGTCACCCCGAGTGGGACGGGTATGCCCAGACGTGGGTCCCGTGCTCTCCATGCCACTGGAGTCAAGCTATCCTGGCTGATGAGGGCTGAAAGCCCGAAACCGGTCCTAGGATGCTTGTTTCCAGTCCAGGGAGGACCTGGCCTGGCAGTTCGGGCTGGACTGTTCCCATTGGGTGCAGGGTCAAGACTGATTTGCATATGGCTGGGTCCAAACTGGAATGGCATGGTGAGCAAAAAACGATGGATTTAGGCCCAGATCTCTGTACTGGGGTGAATGTATGACATTGTTCTGCATTCTGTCCATCAATTGTTCTTTTTGCATTTGTCACCCCGAGTGGGACGGGTATGCCCAGACGTGGGTCCCGTGCTCTCCATGCCACTGGAGTCAAGCTATCCTGGCTGATGAGGGCTGAAAGCCCGAAACCGGTCCTAGGATGCTTGTTTCCAGTCCAGGGAGGACCTGGCCTGGCAGTTCGGGCTGGACTGTTCCCATTGGGTGCAGGGTCAAGACTGATTTGCATATGGCTGGGTCCAAACTGGAATGGCATGGTGAGCAAAAAAACGATGGATTTAGGCCCAGATCTCTGTACTGGGGTGAATGTATGACATTGTTCTGCATTCTGTCCATCAATTGTTCTTTTTGCATTTGTCACCCCGAGTGGGACGGGTATGCCCAGACGTGGGTCCCTGTGCTCTCCATGCCACTGGAGTCAAGCTATCCTGGCTGATGAGGGCTGAAAGCCCGAAACCGGTCCTAGGATGCTTGTTTCCAGTCCATGGAGGACCTGGCCTGGCAGTTCGGGCTGGACTGTTCCCATTGGGTGCAGGGTCAAGACTGATTTGCATATGGCTGGGTCCAAACTGGAATGGCATGGTGAGCAAAAAAACGATGGATTTAGGCCCAGATCTCTGTACTGGGGTGAATGTATGACATTGTTCTGCATTCTGTCCATCAATTGTTCTTTTTGCATTTGTCACCCCGAGTGGGACGGGTATGCCCAGACGTGGGTCCCGTGCTCTCCATGCCACTGGAGTCAAGCTATCCTGGCTGATGAGGGCTGAAAGCCCGAAACCGGTCCTAGGATGCTTGTTTCCAGTCCAGGGAGGACCTGGCCTGGCAGTTCGGGCTGGACTGTTCCCATTGGGTGCAGGGTCAAGACTGATTTGCATATGGCTGGGTCCAAACTGGAATGGCATGGTGAGCAAAAAAACGATGGATTTAGGCCCAGATCTCTGTACTGGGGTGAATGTATGACATTGTTCTGCATTCTGTCCATCAATTGTTCTTTTTGCATTTGTCAACCCGAGTGGGACGGGTATGCCCAGACGTGGGTCCCGTGCTCTCCATGCCACTGGAGTCAAGCTATCCTGGCTGATGAGGGCTGAAAGCCCGAAACCGGTCCTAGGATGCTTGTTTCCAGTCCAGGGAGGACCTGGCCTGGCAGTTCGGGCTGGACTGTTCCCATTGGGTGCAGGGTCAAGACTGATTTGCATATGGCTGGGTCCAAACTGGAATGGCATGGTGAGCAAAAAAACGATGGATTTAGGCCCAGATCTCTGTACTGGGGTGAATGTATGACATTGTTCTGCATTCTGTCCATCAATTGTTCTTTTTGCATTTGTCACCCCGAGTGGGACGGGTATGCCCAGACGTGGGTCCCGTGCTCTCCATGCCACTGGAGTCAAGCTATCCTGGCTGATGAGGGCTGAAAGCCTGAAACCGGTCCTAGGATGCTTGTTTCCAGTCCAGGGAGGACCTGGCCTGGCAGTTCGGGCTGGACTGTTCCCATTGGGTGCAGGGTCAAGACTGATTTGCATATGGCTGGGTCCAAACTGGAATGGCATGGTGAGCAAAAAACGATGGATTTAGGCCCAGATCTCTGTACTGGGGTGAATGTATGACATTGTTCTGCATTCTGTCCATCAATTGTTCTTTTTGCATTTGTCACCCCGAGTGGGACGGGTATGCCCAGACGTGGGTCCCGTGCTCTCCATGCCACTGGAGTCAAGCTATCCTGGCTGATGAGGGCTGAAAGCCCGAAACCGGTCCTAGGATGCTTGTTTCCAGTCCAGGGAGGACCTGGCCTGGCAGTTCGGGCTGGACTGTTCCCATTGGGTGCAGGGTCAAGACTGATTTGCATATGGCTGGGTCCAAACTGGAATGGCATGGTGAGCAAAAAAACGATGGATTTAGGCCCAGATCTCTGTACTGGGGTGAATGTATGACATTGTTCTGCATTCTGTCCATCAATTGTTCTTTTTGCATTTGTCACCCCGAGTGGGACGGGTATGCCCAGACGTGGGTCCCGTGCTCTCCATGCCACTGGAGTCAAGCTATCCTGGCTGATGAGGGCTGAAAGCCCGAAACCGGTCCTAGGATGCTTGTTTCCAGTCCAGGGAGGACCTGGCCTGGCAGTTCGGGCTGGACTGTTCCCATTGGGTGCAGGGTCAAGACTGATTTGCATATGGCTGGGTCCAAACTGGAATGGCATGGTGAGCAAAAAAACGATGGATTTAGGCCCAGATCTCTGTACTGGGGTGAATGTATGACATTGTTCTGCATTCTGTCCATCAATTGTTCTTTTTGCATTTGTCACCCCGAGTGGGACGGGTATGCCCAGACGTGGGTCCCGTGCTCTCCATGCCACTGGAGTCAAGCTATCCTGGCTGATGAGGGCTGAAAGCCCGAAACCGGTCCTAGGATGCTTGTTTCCAGTCCAGGGAGGACCTGGCCTGGCAGTTCGGGCTGGACTGTTCCCATTGGGTGCAGGGTCAAGACTGATTTGCATATGGCTGGGTCCAAACTGGAATGGCATGGTGAGCAAAAAAACGATGGATTTAGGCCCAGATCTCTGTACTGGGGTGAATGTATGACATTGTTCTGCATTCTGTCCATCAATTGTTCTTTTTGCATTTGTCACCCCGAGTGGGACGGGTATGCCCAGACGTGGGTCCCGTGCTCTCCATGCCACTGGAGTCAAGCTATCCTGGCTGATGAGGGCTGAAAGCCCGAAACCGGTCCTAGGATGCTTGTTTCCAGTCCAGGGAGGACCTGGCCTGGCAGTTCGGGCTGGACTGTTCCCATTGGGTGCAGGGTCAAGACTGATTTGCATATGGCTGGGTCCAAACTGGAATGGCATGGTGAGCAAAAAACCGATGGATTTAGGCCCAGATCTCTGTACTGGGGTGAATGTATGACATTGTTCTGCATTCTGTCCATCAATTGTTCTTTTTGCATTTGTCACCCCGAGTGGGACGGATATGCCCAGACGTGGGTCACGTGCTCTCCATGCCACTGGAGTCAAGCTATACTGGCTGATGAGGGCTGAATGCCCGAAACCGGTCCTAGGATGCTTGTTTCCAGTCCAGGGAGGACCTGAACTGGCAGTTCGGGCTGGACTGTTCCCATTGGGTGCAGGGTCAAGACTGATTTGCATATGGCTGGGTCCAAACTGGAATGGCATGGTGAGCAAAAAAACGATGGATTTAGGCCCAGATCTCTGTACTGGGGTGAATGTATGACATTGTTCTGCATTCTGTCCATCAATTGTTCTTTTTGCATTTGTCACGCCGAGTGGGACTGGTATGCCCAGACGTGGGTCCCGTGCTCTCCATGCCACTGGAGTCAAGCTATCCTGGCTGATGAGGGCTGAAAGCCCGAAACCGGTCCTAGGATGCTTGTTTCCAGTCCAGGGAGGACCTGGCCTGGCAGTTCGGGCTGGACTGTTCCCATTGGGTGCAGGGTCAAGACTGATTTGCATATGGCTGGGTCCAAACTGGAATGGCATGGTGAGCAAAAAAACGATGGATTTAGGCCCAGATCTCTGTACTGGGGTGAATGTATGACATTGTTCTGCATTCTGTCCATCAATTGTTCTTTTTGCATTTGTCACCCCGAGTGGGACGGGTATGCCCAGATATGGGTCCCGTGCTCTCCATGCCTCTGGAGTCAAGCTATCCTGGCTGATGAGGGCTGAAAGCCCGAAACCGGTCCTAGGATGCTTGTTTCCAGTCCAGGGAGGACCTGGCCTGGCAGTTCGGGCTGGACTGTTCCCATTGGGTGCAGGGTCAAGACTGATTTGCATATGGCTGGGTCCAAACTGGAATGGCATGGTGAGCAAAAAAACGATGGATTTAGGCCCAGATCTCTGTACTGGGGTGAATGTATGACATTGTTCTGCATTCTGTCCATCAATTGTTCTTTTTGCATTTGTCACCCCGAGTGGGACGGGTATGCCCAGACGTGGGCCCTGTCCTCTCCATGCCACTGGAGTCAAGCTATCCTGGCTGATGAGGGCTGAAAGCCCGAAACCGGTCCTAGGATGCTTGTTTCCAGTCCAGGGAGGACCTGGCCTGGCAGTTCGGGCTGGACTGTTCCCATTGGGTGCAGGGTCAAGACTGATTTGCATATGGCTGGGTCCAAACTGGAATGGCATGGTGAGCAAAAAACCGATGGATTTAGGCCCAGATCTCTGTACTGGGGTGAATGTATGACATTGTTCTGCATTCTGTCCATCAATTGTTCTTTTTGCATTTGTCACCCCGAGTGGGACGGATATGCCCAGACGTGGGTCCCGTGCTCTCCATGCCACTGGAGTCAAGCTATCCTGGCTGATGAGGGCTGAAAGCCCGAAACCGGTCCTAGGATGCTTGCTTCCAGTCCAGGGAGGACCTGGCCTGGCAGTTCGGGCTGGACTGTTCCCATTGGGTGCAGGGTCAAGACTGATTTGCATATGGCTGTGTCCAAACTGGAATGGCACGGTGAGCAAAAAAAACGATGGATTTAGGCCCAGATCTCTGTACTTGGGGTGAATTTATGACATTGTTCTGCATTCTGTCTATCAATTGTTCTTTTTGCATTTGTCAACCAGAGTGGGACGGGTATGCCCAGACGTGGGTCCCGTGCTCTCCATTCCACTGGAGTCAAGCTATCCTGGCTGATGAGGGCTGAAAGCCCGAAACCGGTCCTAGGATGCTTGTTTCCAGTCCAGGGAGGTCCTGGCCTGTCAGTTCGGGCTGGACTGTTCCCATTGGGTGCAGGGTCAAGACTGATTTGCATATGGCTGGGTCCAAACTGCAATGGCATGGTGAGCAAAAAAACGATGGATTTAGGCCCAGATCTCTGTACTGGGGTGAATGTATGACATTGTTCTGCATTCTGTCCATCAATTGTTCTTTTTGCATTTGTCACCCCGAGTGGGACGGGTATGCCCAGACGTGGGTCCCGTGCTCTCCATGCCACTGGAGTCAAGCTATCCTGGCTGATGAGGGCTGAAAGCCCGAAACCGGTCCTAGGATGCTTGTTTCCAGTCCAGGGAGGACCTGGCCTGGCAGTTCGGGCTGGACTGTTCCCATTGGGTGCAGGGTCAAGACTGATTTGCATATGGCTGGGTAGAAACTGGAATGGCATGGTTAGCAAAAAAACGATGGATTTAGGCCCAGATCTCTGAACTGGGGTGAATGTATGACATTGTTCTGCATTCTCTCCATCAATTGTTCTTTTTGCATTTGTCACCCCGAGTGGGACGGGTATGCTCAGACGTGGGTCCCGTGCTCTCCATTCCACTGGAGTCAAGCTATCCTGGCTGATGAGGGCTGAAAGCCCCAAACTGGTCCTAGGATGCTTGTTTCCAGTCCAGGGAGGACCTGGCCTGGCAGTTCGGGCTGGACTTTTCCCATTGGGTCCAGGGTCAAGACTGATTTGCATATGGCTGGGTCCAAACTGGAATGGCATGGTGAGCAAAAAAACGATGGATTTAGGCCCAGATCTCTGTACTGGGGTGAATGTATGACATTGTTCTGCATTCTGTCCATCAATTGTTCTTTTTGCATTTGTCACCCCGAGTGGGACGGATATGCCCAGACGTGGGTCCCGTGCTCTCCATGCCACTGGAGTCAAGCTATCCTGGCTGATGAGGGCTGAAAGCCTGAAACCGGTCCTAGGATGCTTGTTTCCAGTCCAGGGAGGAACTGGCCTGGCAGTTTGGGCTGGACTGTTCCCATTGGGTGCAGGGTCAAGACTGATTTGCATATGGCTGGGTCCAAACTGGAATGGCATGGTGAGCAAAAAACCGATGGATTTAGGCCCAGATCTCTGTACTGGGGTGAATGTATGACATTGTTCTGCATTCTGTCCATCAATTGTTCTTTTTGCATTTGTCACCCCGAGTGGGACGGATATGCCCAGACGTGGGTCCCGTGCTCTCCATGCCACTGGAGTCAAGCTATACTGGCTGATGAGGGCTGAAAGCCCGAAACCGGTCCTAGGATGCTTGTTTCCAGTCCAGGGAGGACCTGGCCTGGCAGTTCGGGCTGGACTGTTCCCATTGGGTGCAGGGTCAAGACTGATTTGCATATGGCTGGGTCCAAACTGGAATGGCATGGTGAGCAAAAAAACGATGGATTTAGGCCCAGATCTCTGTACTGGGGTGAATGTATGACATTGTTCTGCATTCTGTCCATCAATTGTTCTTTTTGCATTTGTCACGCCGAGTGGGACTGGTATGCCCAGACGTGGGTCCCGTGCTCTCCATGCCACTGGAGTCAAGCTATCCTGGCTGATGAGGGCTGAAAGCCCGAAACCGGTCCTAGGATGCTTGTTTCCAGTCCAGGGAGGACCTGGCCTGGCAGTTCGGGCTGGACTGTTCCCATTGGGTGCAGGGTCAAGACTGATTTGCATATGGCTGGGTCCAAACTGGAATGGCATGGTGAGCAAAAAAACGATGGATTTAGGCCCAGATCTCTGTACTGGGGTGAATGTATGACATTGTTCTGCATTCTGTCCATCAATTGTTCTTTTTGCATTTGTCACCCCGAGTGGGACGGGTATGCCCAGATATGGGTCCCGTGCTCTCCATGCCTCTGGAGTCAAGCTATCCTGGCTGATGAGGGCTGAAAGCCCGAAACCGGTCCTAGGATGCTTGTTTCCAGTCCAGGGAGGACCTGGCCTGGCAGTTCGGGCTGGACTGTTCCCATTGGGTGCAGGGTCAAGACTGATTTGCATATGGCTGGGTCCAAACTGGAATGGCATGGTGAGCAAAAAAACGATGGATTTAGGCCCAGATCTCTGTACTGGGGTGAATGTATGACATTGTTCTGCATTCTGTCCATCAATTGTTCTTTTTGCATTTGTCACCCCGAGTGGGACGGGTATGCCCAGACGTGGGCCCTGTCCTCTCCATGCCACTGGAGTCAAGCTATCCTGGCTGATGAGGGCTGAAAGCCCGAAACCGGTCCTAGGATGCTTGTTTCCAGTCCAGGGAGGACCTGGCCTGGCAGTTCGGGCTGGACTGTTCCCATTGGGTGCAGGGTCAAGACTGATTTGCATATGGCTGGGTCCAAACTGGAATGGCATGGTGAGCAAAAAACGATGGATTTAGGCCCAGATCTCTGTACTGGGGTGAATGTATGACATTGTTCTGCATTCTGTCCATCAATTGTTCTTTTTGCATTTGTCACCCCGAGTGGGACGGATATGCCCAGACGTGGGTCCCGTGCTCTCCATGCCACTGGAGTCAAGCTATCCTGGCTGATGAGGGCTGAAAGCCCGAAACCGGTCCTAGGATGCTTGCTTCCAGTCCAGGGAGGACCTGGCCTGGCAGTTCGGGCTGGACTGTTCCCATTGGGTGCAGGGTCAAGACTGATTTGCATATGGCTGTGTCCAAACTGGAATGGCACGGTGAGCAAAAAACGATGGATTTAGGCCCAGATCTCTGTACTTGGGGTGAATTTATGACATTGTTCTGCATTCTGTCTATCAATTGTTCTTTTTGCATTTGTCAACCAGAGTGGGACGGGTATGCCCAGACGTGGGTCCCGTGCTCTCCATTCCACTGGAGTCAAGCTATCCTGGCTGATGAGGGCTGAAAGCCCGAAACCGGTCCTAGGATGCTTGTTTCCAGTCCAGGGAGGTCCTGGCCTGTCAGTTCGGGCTGGACTGTTCCCATTGGGTGCAGGGTCAAGACTGATTTGCATATGGCTGGGTCCAAACTGCAATGGCATGGTGAGCAAAAAAACGATGGATTTAGGCCCAGATCTCTGTACTGGGGTGAATGTATGACATTGTTCTGCATTCTGTCCATCAATTGTTCTTTTTGCATTTGTCACCCCGAGTGGGATGGGTATGCCCAGACGTGGGTCCCGTGCTCTCCATGCCACTGGAGTCAAGCTATCCTGGCTGATGAGGGCTCAAAGCCCGAAACCAGTCCTAGGATGCTTGTTTCCAGTCCAGGGAGGACCTGGCCTGGCAGTTCGGGCTGGACTTTTCCCATTGGGTGCAGGGTCAAGACTGATTTGCATATGGCTGGGTCCAAACTGGAATGGCATGGTTAGCAAAAAAACGATGGATTTAGGCCCAGATCTCTGAACTGGGGTGAATGAATGACATTGTTCTGCATTCTGTCCATCAATTGTTCTTTTTGCATTTGTCACCCCGAGTGGGACGGGTATGCCCAGACGTGGGTCCCGTGCTCTCCATGCCACTGGAGTCAAGCTATCCTGGCTGATGAGGGCTGAAAGCCCGAAACCGGTCCTAGGATGCTTGTTTCCAGTCCAGGGAGGACCTGGCCTGGCAGTTCGGGCTGGACTGTTCCCATTGGGTGCAGGGTCAAGACTGATTTGCATATGGCTGGGTCCAAACTGGAATGGCATGGTGAGCAAAAAACGATGGATTTAGGCCCAGATCTCTGTACTGGGGTGAATGTATGACATTGTTCTGCATTCTGTCCATCAATTGTTCTTTTTGCATTTGTCACCCCGAGTGGGACGGATATGCCCAGACGTGGGTCCCGTGCTCTCCATGCCACTGGAGTCAAGCTATCCTGGCTGATGAGGGCTGAAAGCCCGAAACCGGTCCTAGGATGCTTGTTTCCAGTCCAGGGAGGTCCTGGCCTGTCAGTTCGGGCTGGACTGTTCCCATTGGGTGCAGGGTCAAGATTGATTTGCATATGGCTGGGTCCAAACTGGAATGGCATGGTGAGCAAAAAACGATGGATTTAGGCCCAGATCTCTGTACTGGGGTGAATGTATGACATTGTTCTGCATTCTGTCCATCAATTGTTCTTTTTGCATTTGTCACCCCGAGTGGGACGGGTATGCCCAGACGTGGGTCCCGTGCTCTCCATGCCACTGGAGTCAAGCTATCCTGGCTGATGAGGGCTGAAAGCCCGAAACCGGTCCTAGGATGCTTGTTTCCAGTCCAGGGAGGACCTGGCCTGGCAGTTCGGGCTGGACTGTTCCCATTGGGTGCAGGGTCAAGACTGATTTGCATATGGCTGGGTCCAAACTGGAATGGCATGGTGAGCAAAAAACGATGGATTTAGGCCCAGATCTCTGTACTGGGGTGAATGTATGACATTGTTCTGCATTCTGTCCATCAATTGTTCTTTTTGCATTTGTCACCCCGAGTGGGACGGGTATGCCCAGACGTGGGTGCCGTGCTCTCCATGCCACTGGAGTCAAGCTATCCTGGCTGATGAGGGCTGAAAGCCCGAAACCGGTCCTAGGATGCTTGTTTCCAGTCCAGGGAGGACCTGGCCTGGCAGTTCGGGCTGGACTGTTCCCATTGGGTGCAGGGTCAAGACTGATTTGCATATGGCTGGGTCCAAACTGGAATGGCATGGTGAGCAAGAAAAACGATGGATTTAGGCCCAGATCTCTGTACTGGGGTGAATGTATGACATTGTTCTGCATTCTGTCCATCAATTGTTCTTTTTGCATTTGTCACCCCGAGTGGGACGGGTATGCCCAGACGTGGGTCCCGTGCTCTCCATGCCACTGGAGTCAAGCTATCCTGGCTGATGAGGGCTGAAAGCCCGAAACCGGTCCTAGGATGCTTGTTTCCAGTCCAGGGAGGACCTGGCCTGGCAGTTCGGGCTGGACTGTTCCCATTGGGTGCAGGGTCAAGACTGATTTGCATATGGCTGGGTCCAAACTGGAATGGCATGGTGAGCAAAAAAACGATGGATTTAGGCCCAGATCTCTGTACTGGGGTGAATGTATGACATTGTTCTGCATTCTGTCCATCAATTGTTCTTTTTGCATTTGTCACCCCGAGTGGGACGGGTATGCCCAGACGTGGGTCCCGTGCTCTCCATGCCACTGGAGTCAAGCTATCCTGGCTGATGAGGGCTGAAAGCCCGAAACCGGTCCTAGGATGCTTGTTTCCAGTCCAGGGAGGACCTGGCCTGGCAGTTCGGGCTGGACTGTTCCCATTGGGTGCAGGGTCAAG